>VZTV01014850.1:0-13332 GCA_013400875.1 Anhinga rufa
AGGAGAAAATTGTCTGGATCCAGGGCTTCACTCCAGCATAAAACATTGCACCCAGGAACCCAAAGACTCTTATAGCAAGTAGAATCAGTGCTTAAACAATGAGCAAGCGAGGGAAGCAGACGAGAGCAAGTTCCCATTGTACAATCTACGTGCTCCTCTCTGCATCCTGCTCCCTACAGTGAAATTTCTGTGTTGGACACAGGTCACAGTAACTCAGCATCTACCTTCCAGGCACAGGTAAATGGAAACTCATATCTTGTACGTAGGAATAGCCTAGGCTGACAACAGAGCAAGGGTACTCTTCTGAGGGGTTACTGTGTGAGCATCTTTACTATCCAGTACAGACAAGCCCTGTGTTTTTCATCTATTTCTGTGATGGTGGGAAAGCAAGCTATATGACTACAGAGCCTTTGGAGCCAACTTAGCCAGTGGCTGACTGGAAAAGTTACAACTGCATCGCACCTTTTTTTCTTATGAAGTAAAATTAATTTTCTTCACCTACCTCTCAACAGTGATCAAACTGTAAAATATAAATATACAGGAATATTCCCACTCCTCAGAATGGAACTGCCTTGCAAGTTTTAGGGAGTTGGACTGACATGCATACACCTCCCTACCACAAGTCTGGACTCCTTCTGGTCCTATTTTCCCCAATGTATTTCCACCAAGACTTTAAGAACATGTTGTTCCACCATTCTCCTACCTAACCAGTTTTTCTTGGATTCCATGGGAATTCTGAAACAGAATTGATGTCCTCCCTATAAATGTATCAGAATGTACAGAGTGTACTTTCCAAGTAAGATTACTGACAAGCACACTTATTCATCAGCAAGCCACAAGCACGCTAGATGCCTAGGGCATTGTGTGCATTTTACGAAGCACCTAATCTCTTTGCAGGAATGCAGATACTCTCCCCTCACTACCTCCTCCGTCCCAGTCCTAAGATGCTCATTCAAGACAACTTTCTTTTTCATTCACACCACTTTTTAGGGTGAACCCAATAAAGGAGGTAGTTCCCATTAGCACAAGACCGAGTTTTTGCAATCTGATCCTATCACTTCAAAATAATGCAGGTAGTCATGGGCTCTGCTCTGTGTTCAGTGAAGCTGAGACTTCGAGACTCGGATTTTCCCCTCTGAAATCCTCCCACCTTGTTCCTTGCACTTTCCCTGCCTTTTAAAGTGATGCACATTCCCCACCATCCTGTGTGCCTAGGACAGCCATCACTAAAACACGCTGCTTCAGTGATTGTCATATAAAGGATTCATGAGTATGCCATCACCACCTTGACCCACCATCCCTGGCTGCCATATGACTTTCCAAAATGCTAGAAGTTATATGGCACCAGGACTTATTGCGACGTAACATTTCACTTAAATTCTTGCATAAAATTGCAATCCATTCATTTAAAAGTAATTATACTGTTTTTGAGGAGTATTAAAACTGTCTTTTATAAATAGAAAGGTAAAGCAAAACCCCATATAACAATAAGTTAAAAATTCTTGTAATGAGAAACACAGGCCGAGGCAACCTTTAGTAAAAGCAAAGTTGCACATATTATTCCTCTTTGTTATCAATCACTACGTTTCTGTCAGCCCTTACATAGGGCACAGACTTCTATAAGGCATCTTGACATAACTGCTCTGTTACATGACACAGAGGTTTCTTTCAACTTACATCTTTCTGGTTGGAGTGGAAAAACCTGAGTGCAAAATTGCAGGATTGGGATGCAGCAGTGTAATGGCCCAGTGACTCTGCATAGCGCGTCAGAAGATAGCTGCAACACAACACAGCACAAGTCAAATATCAGCACGCAACCCTGGGGAAACCTGAATTTCACACACAGCTCTGCGCAGCAAATTGCAGCACAGTCCAGCTTTAATGAAAAGTCTGGAGATTTAACAGATGACAATCACAACATTCATATTAGAATTTAAGCTTTTAACAGTAGTGGAGGGAATTCTTGATTTTTTTAAAAAACAGTATGCGGGGGCTTGGAGTTCCTCCATCCACCTTGCTAAGTGTGCAAGAGCTTTGCTTAATTAGATTCCCACAAACACACTAACCAAGGCACGGCCATTTGGTATGTTTGTTTCAACTAGCGTTCCCAAGCTTTGCTGAGCAATGACACAAGTCAGAACACCGAGCTATGACTGGCACCAAGATACACATTTCAAAAATTTATTTCAGATTCCCTTTAGTTAATACTCCAAAAATCCCAAACTGATCAAAATCATACAGGAAAGATACTCCACGACAAGGGGAGTATACTTTAGCAGATGTGTCTCATGTAATTCCAAAACACTTTTACACAACACAGTATGAAAATCTGGTGATCTGCTAACTTTCAGTAGCAAAGGAAACTGAAGATCTCTGGACCGCTTACTGGAGGGTCACCATCACCAATTATTCTCAGTATATACTACCCACCCGATGGTGTCGTGCTGTATGTGTTTTGCGTCAAGGCTGGAATAGAGCTCTGCAACAGGTTCAAATGCCCCAAGCCTGCAGTAGATTCGAATGAGCAGCAATTTAAACTGAGCATTAGAAGGACTGTGAGATAACCCTTCTTCTAAGAGAGTTAGGCACTGCCACACAGCTGCCTCTTCACCTGGTGACAAAGACAAAACAGAGACAGGCATGATCAGAGAGAGGCACTGAACACTGACAGCACAGCTCACTTTGGCATCGAAGCTTCCTTCCTCAAGTTACACACCTCTCAAAATGGTCCCATGCACTTAAACAGGAAGATGGCATTCATCAGCCACGTTGCTGCCCTTAAAACGTAACACCCTGCCCAGCATTATAGCTGCTTTCTGAGGGAAAGGTTGAGGAATAATTCCTCATAGGGAATATCTAGCTCACATTTGTACAGAGCAAAGCACTCACACATGGGCGCGCTGCAGAAGAAGTGACCTTCCCCGATGAGTCATGGACTGTTCAGGATTTCTAGCTCATACATACAGAGCATTCCCAAGCTTTATACAAGAGAGCAGCACAGAGCCAGGAATTCGAGAGCCCACACTCCACCAGTGACCTGCCAGGAACCTGATGATGGATTTACTTGGGATAAAGACTAAATCTTCCTTGGGAAAGACAAAGGCATAACTGCCAGCTACACTCGAGGGCAGGAATATAAACAGCCACCATTGGAGACCGACTCTGTGGGATTAGGAGACTAACATGCAGAGCAGATGTGGAGTACAGATATACTAAAGACTGGGCAACAGATCTCAGCAGAAGGTCTACAAGCAGGGGATCCAAAAAGACAAAGTACGTCAGGGAGGGAAAGAAATACTCTCAAAAATAGCTCTGATATCAGGAGGGAATTGTCAGCAGAACTCATGCAAAGGGAGAGAAGACTTTCCTTACATGGGAAACTTGGAACAAGCTTCTGAAGACAGCCAGCATTGAGCTGTAAGAGTCATCAGCAAAACTCTGCCAGAACTTAGAGGAATTTATCAGAAAAATTAAATCCCTTTAGAGATCAGTGAGGTTCATATCCAACACCAGCTGAAGAGAGGGACATATTAAAAAAAAAACAAGCAAACAAAAACAAAACCAAACCAACCCGGAAAGCTATGGGCCTAACAAGCCGTGCCAGGTATACACTGGCCACAGGCTCCCTATCACATCCATCCAGGGTGCTATTAAGCAACACACAATTTTAGGACCATACCTTCTAGCCACAGATCAAGCAGCAGGTGAACTGCAAGCAGGCAGTAATAATCTGAAAACTGCAATTCAGTTTTCAAACAAGATTTCCCTAAAAAGAAAAAAAAAGTTATTCTTGAATTACTAACAGTGCTGTCAGCCACTTCTCACATGACACAGCTATCTGGCAGACGATAACCACAGCTTAATTGATAAAATCCAGAGTTGCCTTAAGATCTGAAACAACTGTATACATGCTGCATTTGTTCATCATGTGAGAGGACTTTTGGCCACTTCATATGCTGACATCTGCTGGAAGAAGAAAAGAGTCTCCTAAAACTGGAAGACTTACAAATTCATATTCTTGCCCGTGTATTTGTCCTATGTACACCCGTGATAAAGCCTGGCTTTGCTTAAAGGAACAGGTAATTTTGCAAAAATACAAATGTATGATCTGAACTACCCAGGAATGTCTCATTTATCTTTAAAATACACAACTGAAAAGAAAACAATTAAAAGGAAACAGATAATTCAGGTACACCCAAGGATATGATCATACAGGAGAAAGCATAGTATTATCTAGCAGCATGACAAGTGCCATCACTGTTTGTGCTGTTCCATCCCCCTGAAAAATCCCTAAACTTTTGCTCATAAAAAGCTGCAAGTGAACTGCAACATTTTTCTTACCAAACTCCAATCCATGGCGGTATCTTAACATCAACTCCCAGACCGCAGTCAGCTTTTGCTTCTTATCCATGGCGTGATAGATACCGAGCAATCTTGAAAGCTGCACCACACACAAGTGTTGCTGCAGGGCTTTGGTATCGGCTGGCAGTGCGATTTCATTCTCTGCTGTTGCCGACAGAGGAGTTACTTCCAGCAATTGACTGATGAACTGAAACAGAAACACTGTTGTTAAATTCTGCAGGGCATCTGGGACTGCACGGATGGAAAGCACCATTTCCTTCCTCAAATCAAGCAAAGGAAGCAAGGTGGAAATGTCAGTATCAACCCTGATGTCACACTGAAATCAGTGGCTAAAAAGGTGGTTTAAAAAAAAATAAAATATTGGATTTTTTTTTTGAAAGGTGATGAACACACAGTTCCGGTTGTACTCAATAGCTTTTAGTAAGTTTTATCAAACAGATGGAGGAAAAAAGAAATAAATCTCAAGCAAGTTTCCAATACACTGACACACAAGGGAGTTCAAGCACCTGTTAACACTCACAGTAATAACATATGCAGTTAATATAATGGTTTCTGAAAGGCTTCACAACACACTTCCAGGAAACGGTGGTTTTGTACTAGCTATTACATTTTCCTCTCAACTCTGAAGTAATGCGCTGTACTCATGAGGCCATCATCTTTGATTAATGACTTATTTTTTGGATGAAGTTGTAAGAAAAGCAGCCACTCATTGTTTACAAATTTAATAGGAGACAGCAGACTTCTCACAACATGCAGTCAGGGCTGGACAGTAGTCTTTTGTTGCCCTAAAAATCCAACAGTGTTTACAAACTTAAAACTGAGTTAAAGCCAATGAATTCAGCTTTACTACATTTGGTCTTGAAACACAAGAACTGCATCAAATGCACACCCAAGGAAAAAAGCATGACAGCTAGATTGGAGGAGCACATAGCAGCATGCACACAAATTTCAGTTTCTCCCATAGACTTTGATGAAGACTGTGTTGACAAATCTTTTCAGTTTGAGATTTTGCCAAGCAGGGCAAGGTCAACCAATTCACTAGGCTGCATACTCCAATTCATGCCTCTAGGAAGTCAAGATTGATGTCACAATGATTATTTCTGGAGTATCTCATGTGTCTAGCAGCCCAACAAGATCACCACATTCTCAGCTACTGGACTGTAACACTATTCAGAACTCAAAAAAAAAATTAAAAAGAAAAACAGAAGACATCCTCCAGCTATGCATAGCCTCAGTGCGACCCTGCTACTTTACCTAGGATACAACAACCGTCAGCATCTTTTGCTGTGAAACAAGAATAAAACTAAGACAATCTATAAATACAGTGTTACTTAAACTTTGAGATTTCAAAAACACATCAACGCTTTAGCACCACTAACCCTCCTCAGCTACAGGTCTCATTGCCCAAGTTAAACTGATGCAGACGCATGCTTCAGAGATGACAGCCAGAAGGCAGCCATAGACTGGGAAGACCTTCTAATATGTCAGTATGACACAACGATATGTGCACTAAATCAGCGGCAGTTTTATGGCCAATCAGAAAATTTTAGACAACTTATTCGAAGTCATGGTTTTACAAGTACTGCGACAAAAGGCTCGGGCTTGTTCAGCCTAGAGAAGAGAAGGTTGAGGGGGGATCTCATCAATGCTTATAAATATCTGAAGGGCGGGTGTCAGGAGGATGGGACTGGACCCTTTTCAGCAGTGCCCGATGACAGGACAAAGGGCAACGGGCACAAGCTGGAACATGAGAAATTCCACCTGAACATGAGGAAAAACCCCTTTGCTGTGCGGGTGGCAGAGCAGTGGCCCAGGCTGCCCAGAGAGGCTGTGGAGTCTCCTTCCCTGGAGCCATTCACACCCCGCCTGGACGCGGTCCTGTGCCCCTGCTCTGGGTGTGCTGCTCACGCAGGGGGGTTGGACGAGGGGAGCTCCAGAGGTCCCTTCCAATCCCTGCCACTCTGTGATTCTGTGAAAACTGTAGCTATTTTTAAATACCATTGCCCCCGCTCTAGGTTTAGAATTTGTTTCCTGGAAAGTTAGGATTAAACCTGTACAGTGCTTCAGGGCTTCAAGGTTCCCTTGCAATAGCAGCACCATCTCCAGAACTATGAGTTAAATATCCTACTGACCGCATCTCCTGCCAGTGGAGTAAAACCACACCTTTTAACATAAAACATCAGAAGCAACCCATACATGCCAGGGCCACCATTCTCCTTATTGGTGATGCTGTGGGAAGAGCTTGCATCAGGTCAAAAAAAAATTTAGTAAACTAAGAAAACACCACCACTATCTACACTTTGTTTACAGACAATTTATCACCAGCCTCTGGCTGATCCAGGATTCTCTGTCTAGCCCTCCCCAGCTCTGATAATTTTATACAATGGCTTAGAAAAACAATGGGGTGAATGACAGGATTCCCAGCTGCTGAAGTCATTCAATGAGCTGCTCATGACTCTGCACAAATAGTCTTTTCAGTTAAAGAGAGCTTGTTTCAGAAAGAGATTCTGGAAAAGTTGCCATAGGTCTCTCGGTCACCCCTCGATCAGTATCAATGTGTCTGTTCTTTAGCACTCCAGCAGAGCCAAGCAAAACATCTATGTGACACCCTACCTGCATCGGACGAGGGAGCAGATTTTTCACATTTAACATATAACTTTAATGGGAAAAGCAAGTGATGAGTGGGAAAGGAAAGAGGAGGATGTCTCTGCAAAACAAAAGTTACAGTACACAGCAATGAACTGCAAATGAATGAACAGGGTGGTCTTTCTCTTTGCTGTTTTGACATTACTCCATTTGATAAGCTGTGATCTATAAACAAGTGATGAGAGATTACTCATTTAAAAATGAGCTAATCAGGTATCTTATTAATTGGACTACAATTCCTAGGGAGCTTTTCATTACAAGGTACAAGCTCCTATCTTGTAATTTTCATCAGCATTACAAGCATTCAATCAAGACCATCTCAAAGCACTCCAACACCTTGAAATCACAATAAAAAAGCCAAATGAATACTACATCCAGGTCTGAAATTCTGCAGGATCAAACTTAGTTTTTAGTCTCCAGTAGAAATCCTCTGAATAAAATGCTCAGTGTATTCAGAAGTTCATTGTACCTTCTGCAGTGCATGAAGTTTTCTGAATTTCAAACAGAAGGTAGATATTTGATGTTACCAGTCTTTCAGTATGATCCGCAGGTATTTTGAGATAAAGGGACAAGAGTGCAAACAAGCGCTGTGGTTCCTGCCACCACTTCTTTATCTTTCCTTACCTTTGTGTATTGGCTGGATGGGAGGAGATCCACAAATACTTTAAGATCAGTAAAACAGCAGGGTTTGTCCCCAAATTTTTTGAAGTATTGGAACATTAGTTCTTCTGGATCACCTAGGAAAAAGGCCAATTAATCTTTTTAATATGCTCCATTAGAAGTTGAATCTGTAAAATCGCTATCAGTAATTTTTGTTGATGCCTCCTGCCCCCTCTTCGAGATTACATAGCAATTTAGAAAACAGATAGCTGCATTACTGCACATTTTAACAGAGGCTCAGTGTCTTTGGTAACCAAAGAAACATAAAAACCCCCGAGAGCTTCATTCAAGCTATTTTGGCAGATAAGAGCTCAGCATAACAGGCACACATACACAGCCTCCACTTACCTAACAGTAACTTATTTTTGGATGGAAATACAGAAGGAACTAGTAAGTAGCACAGGTGTTGCTCTAATCACATTCTCTCCTTCACTGATTCCCAAAATGCGATTTTTAAATGCAAGTTTTTAAAAAGCAACACCTGGTACTACTGCCAAAAAAAGAAAACAAAACAAAACCAAACCACCCAGAGATTACACCATAACAGCAGGACTTTCTACACAAGAAGTGCACCAGGAATGCACTTTTCATTACAATGTCAGTGACTGTATGCTCCTAGATCCCATAGGCCCTTTTGAAAGTTTCCATATGTGCTTTTACAAGCCCTGGAGCAGTCTGGAACTACCTGCCTTTCTTCAAGGCTTATCTTCTAATGCTTTCAAAATGCTTTACATACAGACAACAGCACGTATATTTTCATAACGCACATTGTATTTAACGTAATGATTTAGAAAAGAGCTTGTTCCAAGTTTGCATTCTTTCCAAAAGATTAATTTATCATCCAGTTAGTGGCTCTTACCTAGTTTATATTCATCATTGCAACCTCTGTATCGCAAACGTCTAATCAGCTCCAGTTTAGCTAAATATGGTCCCCGACGTGGCCGAGAGCTCTTAGATTCTTCTGTTATCCTCTCTTCTATAAATTTCACAGCTTGCTCAACAGAATAGTGTACCTCTCCTTCCAAAGAGCTGTGCAATTAAAGAGACAAAAGGTTCTTTGATTTCTCCCATTGCTAGGGCATTGATAACACGTGCTCAGCATACTCCCAGGATACTCTTAAGGAAATCTGGCATGACTGATTCTCTAACTCAATCACCATGAAAAATATGAAGGGGAAGAATTCTACAGTGTACAAACCACTATTTATACAGCTGCTTCCAATAAACTATTGCCAGCCTCCACAACAAAGCAGGGAGAACACATCATTTAGGGTCTGATGTCCAGAAGTCACCCAAAGACACAGACAGTGCTATACTGAATAAACGAATGCAAATAATTTGCTGTAGCACAAAAGAAAAACAAATCCACGGCAAAACTGTCAACTTACTGCTCTTCTTCTGGTGGAGGTGTCCAGGATTCATCAATGAGTTGAAACGCTGAATCAAAGTAAGTTATATAAAACTGCCAATCATCTGAACTGAAACAAAAATCATGCACAGAACAAAGTTTAGGGAATTGCCAAAGTGGTAACTCACTTCTAAAACTGCATTTCTTGCAAAAGGTGAATTTAAGGAATAGCATATTCACATTACAGAAAAACAACTATAATAAGAATAATTTCTCCTTGAAAGGGTCTTACATCGTAAGAATGATATCATACTGAACTTCTTGAAATGTATTAAAGGAAGCAATTTCAATACAGAATTGAGGCAAGCTACAAAGTCTCTTAACATTTACATTCCCATCGGAGCTCACAAATATCCCCACAAAATGCTAAGGCAGAAGTTTCTTCCGCTCGTGATCAGAGCAATTTAAGCATACAGAACAGGAAATGCCAAATACAAAGACGTAAAGCTGAAAATGGCCTTATATTAGTTCTACATGTTGTCAGTGCTGTGTTCAAGCGTCCTGTAAAGCTGATGTTTATTTTCTCCAGTTTTTCCCACTGCAAATATATTTAACAAATATTAAATACCAAGAACAACTTCTCTAGAGAAGAAACATTTTGCTGCCCCCATGGACAGTGGATGCAGACAGAACCTTCTTATCTTCAAGCCTCTGTATTTAACTTATACCTAAGATTAGGGCACAGCTAAATACAAAAAGCAAACAAATCTCTTGACAGGTCCAAGAGACATATTTGATCATACTAGTGTGCTCTCTCCTGATGCATCTGTTCAAAGCATTACAAGCATTTCTCAGCATCAAGTCTGGCCAAGCATGAGAAATTAAGTTCCAGAAAATGAAATGTAAATGCAGTTCTCATCCTCTCCCACCATGAAAGTTAGAGCTGGTCAACCAGCACAGCCTTTAGAAATAAGGAGGTAAACAAAATTTTATCACATTAATGTGTCGCTAAAGTCAGCTTTCAAAAAGAAGCAACTACAGTCCTGACACTGCCTCTCCCTGTGACCTTCACCGCGTCCCTTTAACGTTCCATTCTGCTGCCCTTCTCCTCAGGCTTTGGAGTGTAAACGTTAGAAATGCTTTGAGATCCTCCAATGTTCTTCTATTTTAACCACCATTTACAAAAGCCACTTATCAAGGCAATTCACAACCTGACCAGAATTTTTCTTCAGTTTTTTAGCAGGACTACAGAAATATCATCTCACTTTTTCAGCAGCAGCTTTCTCGACAGCGCATTGCACTCCGGCCACCTACGCAGCTTCTTGTACATTGCCATACACTTGTTCTCGCGGCTTTGGAGCTCACTTGTCAGCTTCTCTAAATTAAAAACAGAAGGGCAAGTTTATTTAATCAATGCATTTCCTTCTCCACTTTCTGCACAAAGCTTCTTATTATAGCCAAGGATGCAAAACAGTAAGTGTAAGAGAACAGGAGAGAGGCCCTTGAAGGATAGAAAGGACAGATTTGCTATGGAAACCTTCATATCCCAATTCCTTAAAACTGCAAGTGCATTTTAATCACTAGAAAGAGTCCACAAAAAAGTAGGATATTAGGATCTACTTTTTTTTAAGATGGCAGCTACAAACACGCTATCAGTTTACTACTGCTAAACATACCACGGCAAAGTTCATCACTGAATAACACTTAAATACCAAAAACAGGTGGGTAAAAACAGCTTGCACCAGAGCATCTCCAGAGTTGGCATCAATGTTTGAAACTGGTGCTAACCGTCAGGCTTCTTACAGCCTTTTTTTTTTGTAATCAGTGGGCAAGTCTGAAGCAAAGGAGAACTGCTGCTCCTCTACCCAACTGTAATTATTAATTGACAGAATAAGTTACCTCCTAGTTTTCCTCTCACGACATCTAAGGCTTCCTTGTACTTCTCCAAACGTTCCAGAATCATGTAGTACAGTTCCACCTTAAAAGAAAGATTAGGCTGCAATGAAATTTGCCAGTAAAACAATATACAGGTGTGCCAAGAAATAAAGTGGCTTGTGTTACTGTCATTAGAAATAGGAGATAGCCAGCCCTGCAAAGCTATCTTTAGCATCCCAGAGGGTGGAAGATTCAGGAATTTAGGTCTTTTTTCCATTCTCAGTCCTGAAGTTTCTCTTGGGGCCTCCCAGGGAGCAAAACTAATACTTCATCAGTCAAATCAAGGGCCAAAAAACTTCCTTGGCCGCATGATTCCAAATCCCTCTCAACCCTCTGCTCTTGGTTTTCCTTCTGTCCTACTACATTCACATTTACTTCCAGAACGCTACTGATTATCTTAGAAAACCATTAAGATAATTAACATCCTTTAACACTGCATTCCTTGTCTCAATAATGGTCAAATCAAGCTGAAAGTATCCACAAGTCTTACTTCAGCCTCAGCTTCAATCTTATCCTCTTTCACCATTTTTTCCACCATTCTCTCAGCTAGTGGCAAAAACATTGTCTTTGAGAGGTTTTCATCCTGTGCTGAAATAGACTAAAGGAAGAGAAGAATTATTGTAACAGCTCATCAACTTTTTGCATTGTCCCACCCACTGCTTTTTTCATATTAGAAGAGGGAAAAAAAAAATCCCCAACCCAGGTGCTTCAATCCCCCCAAACCACCACATTCAGAGCTGCCATCTGTCACATGCAGAGAGCAACTGCTCTGTTAAAAGGCAGCAATAAAACTAGTGGTATGCTGAAAAGCTCGCTCTTAATTACATTGTTCAGAGACTCGTGCATCTAGGCACACAATATCCACGGCAAATAACATGTAGCGAGAACATGTTTGTGTTTTCTATGGCACAGAGAATGTGATTAATGCCTCCATGCTTATTTTTTGCTTGGTCAACACTGTCAGGCTGTTCCATTAGTGCCCGAATCTGCTAGCTCAACTAACAGCAGCACAGCTGATCTGCTGTCTATTCCTGCAGACTTTCTGCAGTCTTAAAGAAATGCTAAGTCCAGAGCTCTCATGTATTTCCTCCTAGAGCCTTTATAGCCTAGTTACAGAGAGGAACAGTTCTGCCTAAGGAGCTGCAGATATCTGAGGGTTTAATTGGCTAACTAAATGGAATTAAACAGACAGTAGGGTACTAGTCCAGGTAAGAGAATAATTCAGGTTGTATAAATGTGGTTAGGCAGACCAGTTAAGTTCCATTATAAAAACACCACAGCATTCATGCTGAACCACATCAGTGATACTGCTTAAGGAGGGCTCAGTCCTTCTCCCAGCATCACAGTGAAACAGTTCAAACAGACATTTTACTTAAAATACCTCTAATCTTCACCTGGAAGATTTCTATGTTTGCACTATACCAGTGGCAAAAGAAACTCATTTACAACACTGTACACACCTGCATAATCAGGCTCATCACAGACCAAAAATAGTAAGGATTTTTGGGTACAATCTTATAAAGTGCCATTCCAGCCTGAAAAATATAAGACAAAGTTTCATCATTCCTGAAACATACCTGTTTATGAGCTCTCATGACAGACAACGCAAGCTAAGCAGCAATGATGGGAGCAGACAATACAGAACTGGCAACTAGATGGGAGGATTTTATTATAAACCTGTGAGCCATTCCATCCTAACACACATTCTAAAGAAGAAAACAGATGGTGAAAATGTTTCAAAGATCAAGTACCTTGTGTAGGTCTGACAAGGAACAGCAATGAGCATGTGCATGTATGATTGCCTCAACAGACGACAGCTTTAAGTAGAAGTAGTAACTACATTAGGAAGCAGAAGACTTATTCTTTAGGAGCGAGGGAGATATTTCCAGTGCTGATTTTCACCAGTATGCTCAGTCAGTGCTAAAAGGCACACCAAAACACATGCCTCCCTCATGTAAGCAACTGCCCTTCAACACTCATCTCATACATACACGTACTCGGATACCTGAAACATGAGGTCACCCATGTGTGCAAAGCAGTGGTTAAGCAAAGGTCGAGCTGAAAGCTTGGCTATATCAAAGCAGAGTCAAAGTATTCAAGATTCTCTAGCCTAACGGAGAAACAGTTATTCACATATTTCTCGTTCATTTCCAGTGTCTGTATATAATGAAGGACAACACTTTTACCCATAAAAAATCTAATTAATTTTAAGAAACTACATAGGATACAGTCTACTACCACAGACGGACTTTTGTGCTGATTTCCTGACTGCAGTCTCAGTTTGCATTTTCCAGTACCTTCAGCTGAAATACCCCAGAACATAGGACACTGAGGTTTATTTTTCTCTCCTATCAATTAGCATCCATGCACTCTTTCCATCT
>VZTV01014850.1:20583-40469 GCA_013400875.1 Anhinga rufa
CCGGGGGCGGGGGTGAAGGGGCCGGGAGGGAGCGCGGGGCGGGGCCGGGCCCGGAGCGCGGAGCCGGGGTGGCGGCGCTTCCCCTTCCCGGCGCTGGGGCTGTTCCCGCCGCAGGCGGCCCGCGCTGCCGCGGCCGGCTCTCCCCTCCCTCCCTCCCTCCCAGCTCCCCTGAGGCCCGGGCGCTTCCCGCCCTCGCCCCCGCTGAGGGGAGGCAGCGGCCGCCCCTTCTCCCCGCGGCGAGGCGCGGGTGCCCCCAGCCGTGAGGGGCTGAGGGAAGGGGGCGCCCCCGCCAGCCCCCCGGACAGAACCATGGCGATAGCCGCAGTCACCGAGGCGGAAACCCGGCTGTGTGGCAACTGGTAAGAAATGAAACCGAATGCTTGGCTGGGGCGTCGGTGTGCTGGGGCCTGTCCTTCGGGCTATAAGCGAGACTGAGTAAGCGAGCAGCGTATATTCCCTTGAAATGCTGTGAAATACCAGAAGGTGCAAATTAATAACGAACATACGGTCTTTGTAGAGCTGTCTGGGTTTTGGTTTTGCCTTGCAAGTATTAATGCTTTATAAAGTAACTTGTTCCCCAACCTTCAGTCAAGTTTCTGACTTAACAGGCAACTAGATAGAAACCGCAGTATTCAAAAAGAAATAAAGACTTGATTTTTCAGTGAGGTGCGCATGAAGTACGTGATTCCAGGTTTCCCTTGAGCAGCTCTGCGGCTCAGAGGCAGAGAGGTAAAAATAGAATCAATGGGCACATATTGTTGTGGCAGTTGTTCCTCTCTGATAAGCTCTCTTTCTTCAGAAGCTCCAGTGTTGGTAATGCGTTTACTGATAATGATGTAATCTCAGAAGTCAGTATCTTGAATACGAGCAACTAAAGAAGTTAACTTTTTTTTTCCTCAGAGACATCGCAGTTCAAGCAGTTTCTTGCAACATCAGTCTAGTTTGTTTGCAAGCAGTATGTTCAGTTCAGACACTGCTGTTGGACTTCGTTGCTTTGCCAGGCTGCTTGGGATCTGGCGAGGCAGAAAACTGAACAGCTGTAGTGTTTTTTCTTTGTGACATGGAAGGCACTAAGCAATAGGTTATAAAGTTAATTTTGGTGTTTTGAAGACTGATTTCTTGTGTGCGGGGGGGAATGATGCATCCATCTAGAAATGATGCTACCTGCTTGAGGCAGGAATAAGGGCTAAGCTCCTAGCGCCTCAGTTCTTTTTGCACCTTGTGTGTTCATAAGCCTTGCATCCTCCTCAAGAAAGGAAAATGAGTATCGTAGAAATGAGGTGAGTTGGGGAATTTTGGCTATGGAGTGATACAGTTACCGTTACAATGCCCTGAACAGATCTGGCCTAACAGGATCTGTTCTTTATTTTTTCAAAGCAGAGCACTGTTTGATCTCTCATAGCCAAGTTATTTTCGGGAAGAAGCTTTTATCTTCTCAGATTAATTTATTAACTTGAACCTGGTGATAACTTGTTCATGCTGCAAAATTTGTCTTTCACATAAGGAAATAAATCCACCTTGATTTTATCTTAATGAAGTGTGAAAATCGTGACCGTTGCATACTATATATGTTAATACGCCAACTGTAAAGGAACATGGAGGCCTGGCTGGGCTTGCCTTTCTCTGTTGTTACTAAGTTCTCTAACCCATGAATTCACAGAAAGCTTTCTTAGGATTTTTTATTTTTTTAATGTCAAACTGCTTGAAATTATCAGTGTATTTTCTGAAAAGTAACCTCTGTGACTTCTCACAGCAAAAAGGATATTCCTGTTGCTAATTTCATCATGCATGAAATCCACTGTAGCAGAAATATTGAAGTATGCCGCTACTGCAGTGAATTAATCCCAAAGTCTGAAATGAAGAACCATATTGAGTCTGAACACGTGCAGGTGAGAAACAACTTTTTCCTCTAAAATTGCTGACTTCTATGGCAATTAATCTAACAAGGCCTGTTTATTGTAGGTTACCTGCAAGTGTGACATGAAGATAGAAAAATGTCTCTTGAAGGATCATGAGGTTGGTGGACTTTGTATTATTAGACACTTGGAAGGTACTCTGGGGTGTTTCCAAGCACAGATTCTAGAGCCTTTCGGTCAGCCAAGACCTGGATTCCAACCTGTGACTGATGCATCCTTTTTATTGAACCATGCTTTCTAAATTCACACCCTCTGACAGAATGTGGCTGGAAACTGCCTTAAACTGGTGGAGCCTGGTCAGGCTTTCTTATAAAGGGGCTATCTGTGAAATTCAGTGATTTTGTCCATATTAGTGATGAAGATGAAAAGTGGTACACTATTTCAAAAGTACAGAATTTGATTAACTTGACTTTTTCATTCCTTTAATGTTACAGATTTCTTACTCTGCTGCAGTCATTATGTGAGTTTTAATAACTCATTGTGTCCAAAGAGACTTTTAAAATAGCTTGTAAAATAAACTACAATGGAACACAGTGCAATTTTCTGAGTTTCTGAATCCAGTTGGCTGCTGTCACAGGCAGTCTTGTTATAAATGTCAGTACCTTCCCTTCCTCTCATTTAAAGCTCATTTAAAGCCAGCTCTGGAAGTGCCACACAAGTCTGCTTATCGGTGAGGGAAAAAGGGTTTTCTTTGAAGAAACGTCCAGTTCAAAACCTGGAAGTAGTTTATCCTGCACGTTTGTGTGTAGTGATTTTGGTTTTGTTTACAAAACAAATGATGATGTATTACTGCAGCACCTGCAATTATAACATGTATTTCTTCTACGTTTAACCCCTTTTGAAGGGCAACTGAGCTGTCGTTCAGTGTAGGGTAACAAACATATGCAGGCAATTCTGTTGAGTAGTAAATATGCTGTGAATCTGTTCCCTAATATAGCACACACTATCATGTTTTTAACAGTACTCAATGAAATGTGATTAGTACTGGATGTCAAGACTACTTGTAAAAGCTAACTTCAAAAAGCACCATGTGAATCTGCTGTCCAAGTGTTACAGGTTTAAAAAGAATGTTCTGAGTATTTGGAGTGCTTCAGCTGGCATGTTTATACACAGGTTATACAACGTGTTGTTCTTATATTTCTCACATAGTATCTTATTCCAAGGCTTTTCTGTAGTGTAGCTTTGGGTCTGGCTAAAGAAACAATAGACCATTCAGCTCTTAAGCAAACCGAGAACCTCCCTCCACCTTTGCCTCAGTCTTCCATATGTGAAGAATAATAATCCCTCTTTCTTTTTCCAGGCATCAGCGTGCCCTCTGCGCCCTGCCGTCTGCCAGTACTGTGACATACAGCTCACTTTCGACAAGCTCCAGGACCATGAAATTTACTGCGGAGCTAGGACTGAGAGATGTGGTGGGTGCGGTCGTAACATCATGGTGAAAGATCTAAAAGAGCATCCTCGAGTCTGTGGGCAAGAGGTGAAACAAGTGAGAGGAAGCAGAACAGTGCCTCGCTTTGAGGATGAGGATGCAGATTTGCACGCCCTTCAAGACATTAGAAACCGACTAAGATCAGGTAACGGTGCTGGGCCTTTGTGGAGAATACCCAAGGTGCTAGAAAAGCAGATTTACGGTAGCTGTGTAGGAGACAAAGCACTTAAGGACATTAGCAGAAGAAATGTTCCAGCAGCACAAAGAAGTCAAAAGTGAGGTAAGGTATAGAGAAGAGTAATAATTGGCTTCTAATTTGACATTTGGCAGCGGATCCAAGTATAAGGTTTTGTAATTCCTTTCTGTGAAAACACTGAATAGTGAAAGCTCCAGAGGCAATGTGAGTGGGACTATTTTACCATGGAATAGAACTGCAAAGGTATAAACCAGCTAAATAGAGGACTGCTGAGGTACCCAGTGTGAAAGCCCAGTCCGCTGCCTGTTCTTTTGTCTCAAAGTATCTAGCTTAAAAATGGAGTTGTTTGCTCACTGCAAATTCTGTCTGTTTTTGTTTAGCAGCTGCACCCCTCTTTACTTCAGTTAAGTAGAAGGGTAGGTGAGACCTGGATGAGGGTTCATATACATAGTGCTGCGCGTTTCTGCAGTAACGTCCCGTAGCTTTCCTACCAGAAAAGATTCCATGGTTTCCTTCTGTACATATACAATTCCCACTGTTGTCAAATGTAATATTGTTAAAAGGAATTTGTTTTCCCATCGATACACTGAGGAAACAAAGTGGAAATGTTTCAGCCTTGTAAAAGGGCCGAGACTACAGTATATTAATTGGACCTTGTTCACAGTGTAGGTCACGGAAGGTTCCTCCGTGACTTTGTAAAGCTCCCAAGAAGCTTAAGTTCAAGCTTTTGGAGTAAGAGGAATGACTTCCTTCTTTTTCTCCTTTTTTGCTTGTTACAAAGAAAAATAGGATGAGTGTTTTCCTTCTTCCTTCTGAATTTGATAACAGGTGTCGTTCTAGGCTGTGAAACGCTCACCTCCATGAGTGTCCACATGTGCACGTGTGAAACCCTCGTGGTTGAGCTAGTCTCATGCACAGAAACTAACTGCTTGTTGCAGGCTTAACATTCTCTCAAATTTATTATATCTTTTGAAGAGGATGAACTGGAGCAGCTGGAGAGAAATGAAAATACTAATTCTTCACTTTATGAAGAGTGGAATGCCGATTTAGACTACGTGTTGGCTCTTAGCCTACAAAATGAGAATAATCCTCACAGTAATACTGCAGCTGAAATGCCCAGTGACTTCTGGGAGAACTACTACACCAAAGAGTCTGTGCCATCTGCCTGGCTTAATGAAACAGACAAGTCAAATACCTTCTCCTGTGACTCTTCAGTGTCTTTTAGCACATTGAACCACATAAAAAGTAAGTATAAATGCTGTTGTGGTGGGTTTTTTTTCCATAAAGTTTGAAAGAATGGAGAAGGGAAGAGAGGATTGTTGGACTGGGAATGTCAGAGATTATCTAAGTATTTTAAAATGTCAAAATGAGTCTCTTTGAGACTCCTCCTTAATCATTTTTAGATAATTAATACACAGGAGAATAGACCTCTCTGTAAGTACCATTCTTCCTTCCTTTCTTAAACTTTATCTTCTGCTTCCTCAAAACTTAGCCATATTAGTATTTAAAATAGTGTCATTCAAAGAGGTCTTACTAAAGTAAGGCTGCAAGGGAAGAAGAAATAAAAGCTCTAGTGAATCTCTGACCTTGATGTGTGGTGAGAGCTTCATAACAACTGACTAGGTGACAACTTCCTTGGTGAAGTAAACATGATAAGAAGGGAGGATCTGGGGGAGACCTGAAGTGCTGGTGCTGGCTTATTTTGAAAGGAGAAATGGTACTAAAGGATTTATTGAAGGCAGTAATAGGCTTTTTTAGCAGACCGTTCAATGTATCTTTGACCCCAAAACATTGTTCTCGCTCTGGGTGGCGTGAATTTGCTTACGTGAAATTCAGCAAGTGGGACTGGAGTAACTATTTCCTTAGCGTTTGCTCTGGTTGCTGTCCTGTGGCACAGAACAGGACTCTGTTGCTTAGGAATTTTGAAGATAAGTCGATCCAACTGCATCGGACTTCTCTGTGGTAGAGGATATAACCATTACTTACTTTGCAGACGACGAGATCATCGTGTTGCCGTGTGAATTTTGTGAGGAGCTCTACCCTGCCGAAGATCTGATTCTTCATCAGGTTTAGTACTTTCTTGTATTGTATCTAAGGGTTTGCAGTAAAGACTTTGTTCTGCTACCGTGACTGAACAAAGGTGCAGTCTTCACTCAGTGATACTGTGAGAACTCTAGCAATTTTGGCTTTGCAAAGCATGGTTTTTAAAGGCTGTCTCTGCTCAGCAGGAGAACTAATTTTTCCATGTTGCTTGCCTAACAGACAGGTTGTAACCCAGCAAGTGCCTTTGCCTCGTTCAGTAAAAGAAGTTCTTCTCCAAATCCACGAGAATATGATGGTCCGCGTGCTATTGCGTCCAAAAGCCGTAGGTCTCTCTCTTCGTCCCAGCCCCGAGCTGTCCAGGCAGAAGGAAACATGATTCCATGTGAATTTTGTGGCATTGAACTAGAAGAGGAGACACTCTTTCATCATCAGGTACTAAACAGAACTTGATCAGTTCTATCCCATCCAGTTGTTCAAGAACTATGCCAAGTCCTGCAGCCTCTTGTTGTGGCACATTTCAGGCATCCACGTAACTGTCCCCCGTGCCGGATCTTCCTAAACAAAGCCTCTTGGGTCCCATCTAAAATGTTGCGGTATGCTGAGGCTCTTACTGAAAAATAACAATTATTTTTGAAAGCCTTTATAACAGAAGCTAAACAAAAGGCCCTGAAATTGCACAATGCAAATGTTTG
The DNA here is from genome assembly GCA_013400875.1 of Anhinga rufa. Lineage (NCBI taxonomy): Eukaryota > Metazoa > Chordata > Aves > Suliformes > Anhingidae > Anhinga > Anhinga rufa. Next base: position 26,860 of record VZTV01014850.1, read on the forward strand.
ACTTTGACATAAAAGTTATGTTGAAACCAGAATGTGTGAGTCACGGCTAAGGGGGGAGAGGAGCACAAGCGCGTGGCCTGTGTAGGTAAGAGAGGAAGCAGACAACACAGACTGCAGATCAGGGAGATGGATGAACGTCTCAGAGGGTAGGTGTAAAGAGAGAGAGAGAGAAAGGGTAAGAGTGTGAATATATCTGAGGCTCAGCCTAAGAGAGCGGTGGTGGGTTTATGAAGTGATGGGTGCCGCAGAGTGCTTGCTAGGGTGTTCTAATGCTTCTGTAACGTTGTTGTCTGATACTTCTAATATGGAAGCAATGCCAGGTCTTGGTACTGCTGAAGCTGTTACTGCTTTTCGAGACTGCTGGACAGGGACCAGCTAGACCGCTTGGTGCTTTAATGCTTCTGTACACCTAAAGAGGAGATTTGGGAAGTGGTGTGCACGTGGAAGAGACAGTCCTCTGGAATTTGCTGCATTACAGACAAGTTATGAAAATGCTGAACTTGCTCACTTTGTTTCATGGCTGAAGGAACTGGGAAGTTACCAGTTCCTACAGTCCTAACGATCTAGTGAAGCTGTATTTTGCTTGTTTGTTTTTCTAGGCCTTTCCTCTCCTTGGTGTCAGTAAATTCAGTATTAGTAGAAATGAGATCTGATAAAATTTCATAGCTTCTCCTTTGCTAAATAGCAGTGCTTGACCCTAAGGAGAAGTCCCATCCACTTCCTGTTACAGCTGGCTGTTGGAAGACTTTGGGTTTTTCCCCTCACCCTCTCTACCTATTTTGGAAATGCAGAGTGCAAAGACTGCTTTATCTACAAGCTTCTAATATTTTTGGTGATGGTTGTGTGCAATAATCAGGACTTGTTAAAAATCAGTGACGGGCTCTGAGTTGCCACACTATAGTTTGTTTGCACACCACGAAAAGGACACCCCGTATCTAAAGTTTTGTGTTCCGCCTGGTATTCCTGGTATCTAACAAAGGTAACAAATGTTTTCCTTTCTAGTTCATGTTTTTGTTTTGTGTCCTGAGGGTTTCTGACACCTTGTTTTGTTGTTCCTTGATGTAATTAACCTGCAGAAAAACATGACAAGGATAGCCAACGGGGGCACATCTGGGGCAGCATGCCTTGGAAATCACTTTTAACTTGATTTTTGTCCTTAGATTTGGGTTTTATGATGACATTGATACCAGGTTGTTATCAAGAACTTGATCAGAATTGTAGTGACAGTCCTTCAGGGCTGCTTTCCCCATGCTTGGGACTGGCTTTGCTGGGACATTTTTAGGTGTGAGAGGCAGAAGGCTGCATAAGAGAGTGTCTGGTTGTTGGCTGGCTGGCAGCGAGGCCCCACATACAGGGTCGTTCTGTTCAGCAGGGCTGGCTCGCGCTGCCAGTTCCGTTTTTGCTTAGGCCCTGCGATAGCTAGTGGTTATTCCTAAGCTCTGTGTAAGAGAGGATGTGGGTGTCGGCAAGCAATATCTGCCTCTTCCTAAAAACAGTTCCCACCAACATTAATCTTTCTGAGGGGTGATGCTCTGCAGTGTTTTTACAGGAATGAGTCTGGAGGAGCTGTCGTTTAAACAGTCAAATGTATGTTTTGCTTTAGCACCATTGCGATCTGCGCCCGGCCAGGCCAGCAGCCAGCTTTCCATCTCGGCAGCTGCTCTCTCCTCAAGCCAACAGAGAGAGAAGAGAATCACCAGAGCTGGCTCGGAGACGAATCAGGCATCAAGGTGTGGGCAAAACACAGACTTAAGCGCACTGTTTTCCTTTGCGTTTGCAGGAACACTGTGCCTGTTCCAAGCTGAATACCCCGTTCTGTCTCCAAAACTTAAAAACCTTCAATCCCCTACCATTGGTCTAGTTTTACATAAGAAAGATTAAATCCCTGAAACTCGGTATCCTCAGAGATCTTGGTTATGAAGCCCTGTACTGGTGGAATGGAGATTAGGTCTAGTTTTGTTGTCTGAATTGTCTCTAACGTCTCGTGCTGCATTTGCTATTCCTACGAAGCGCTGTATTCTCGTCCTCTCAGGAGATGTCTCTCCGTGGTGCACAGAAGGCTTTGGGCAGCAGAGGCTCAGCCATCCTGCGCAAGGGACCAAGTCACTGAGTAATACGGCAAACGCCAGGAACGCACCGTTGTCCTCTTCAGCGAGAGCCAGCGATGCTCCCGACTCGAGGGGGAAGCCCAGGAAGGTGACTGGGAGCGAGGGAAGACCGAACAACAGAGGGGCGAGTGAATCTGCAGGTGGGACAGCACCACGCATGAGACCTACTCAGAACTCTCATGCCGAAGCCTTCACATCCAGCTCCTCGAGAACTTCGCCAGCCCAACCAAGGTACCGCCTTTCCCTGCCGTTTCAAGCAGCCGCCCTGGGCCTGCCCTAAAGTGTAAGGGGTCAGTGGCACCCAGTGCTCTGCTCTGCTGAAAGCAGGGGCGCAGCCTCAGGCCTGGCGCGTTCTGATCTTCAGGTGGCAGCAGCCGTGACAAATCCATTCCGGTCCTCTGCCTCGTTTCCATAGGGTGCAAATCTGGATTCCCTCGTATTTGCCTGTGGCTGAAAGGGTTTCACTCAGCTTAATTTGGCTGTTGCTTGTCTGAGTTCCAAACAGCAAACTTAGGCTTTTATATCAAAATAGAATTGACAAAATGGTCACTGGGAGACAACGTCGGATAACGCCTTATTACCTAGCCCCTGTAGTGCTCTCCCTTAGCTTTTCTCTGTGCTCCTTCAGAACTGAAACGTGCGTAAACCTAAAATGAAATAAAAAAATTTGCCTTTGTGGCTCATCACCTACTTTCTTTGCTGCTTAATTCAGCTTGTTCCACTAGCCTCAGTCACCTGTCGGGTTCCCCCCGCCCCACCGCAGTGCAGTGTGTATTACTGAAACGCCTGCAGGCAGCTGACCGGGCTGTGGTGGCTCTGCTACAAAAATAACTGGGTCAGGGTTCGGAGAGCGAAGGGCTTCTTCCTAGACCTTCCAGCATCTCCCTGGTGTGAAGGACCTGCGTGTATTCAGCAGCAGGAGCACTGAAGGTGTAGGCTTGCTTCACTGGAAGGTGTCCCTGTTCTTCTTCTACAGCAGCGGAAGAGGAAGGAGCCTCGGGGTGTCCGGTGGTCCAGTCGGCATCAGGCGCAGGAACACCAAGGTAAGGCGGCTGGCGCCAGGAGAGCGGTGCTTCCCTCGGTGGTCGGGTGCGGGCTGGACGCCTCCGGTTCAGAGGGAACAGTGTCTGGCTGTTACCCCTCGAGTAATGGCTTTGCCAGGACAATGAGCTTATTTTAGTCCTTCCTGCTTCAGTGAGGTGGTTATTAGTTGCTTGTTAGCACGCACTCTTTGAAACCAGCATTTTTACCTTTTTCCCCTGCCTTCCCTTTAGGCGAAGGCGCAGCGCCCATCATCTGGTCACCCAGAGGAGAAGTGACCCACCGCTTACGAAAAACACCTTCAGCTCTCTGCACACTATTACCATGCACTCGAGTAGTTATTCATCTGAGTGCAAGTAATCTCCTATATTGCCATGTCATTGAAGACTTTCTATGAATTTAAATTTTTATAGGCAGTGATCATTTTATATCTATATTATAATATGTGAGAGTATACGACAGGTTTTTAACTTCTGTGATCTATACTAGCACTGTCCCAAGAGAGCAGGTACGCTCCTGCCTTGGGAACCGCCTGGGTTACCTTCCTGTACTGGCTCTTGGTGACACCCAGCGAAAGAGAATTGTTGCCCTGCTGCTCCTGTGCTAGTTAGTTATTCTGAAGACAGCGACAGGCGATGAAAGCCAAAAGCCAGCTGTCAGCCAGGCCGATGCCGGGGAAGGGGTGGGCCTGGGAGCTGCCCCCAGCCCTCCGGCGGCCGGGTTGCTGAAAGCCTGCCAGCCACGGCAAGGGCGGCTCACCCGGGCGGCTCAGCTGCGGATGCAGGGTGGCATCGAGCGGTTTGGCTCAGCGCGTCCTCTGCAGCAGCGGGGCCTGAAGCGGGGAGCAAGGGGGAGACCGTGCGGCGGAGCCCGTTCCTAATGTACCTGCCCCCGGGGTGCGGGCTCTGTGCCTCGAGCTGCGCGTCACAGGTTGGCACCGGACGGGCCCAGGACACGGAGAGGGGGATTATGGCTGTCAGGGGAGCAGCTCTGAGCCCATGGCTGTGTTGTTAAGACGCTTTTTAGTGCTGTATTAATCCATGCTTTTTAAATTCCTTGTAATAAAATTTTATCTAATGATGTCTCAAACCATCATGCAGTAAAAATTTATTATGGGAGGTGACGTGGGATCACAGACGCTATTTGAGGGTAGGTTTATCGCCCCACACCTCGCGCTGGCCAGCTCAGCAGCGCAGGCAGCGGGCTTTGTTAGTTTGTGTTCCACCGGTCTGACCTGCATTGACGGAGCCCTAATTTGCTGTATGAGAGCCGTGTCATCCCTTGTGCTTTGGCACAGCCTCAGGGAATGGCAACGCAAAAGCTGGAGCAGGCAGGTCTTAGAAAATGACCGTGGGCACCCGCTTAATTAACGGGGTAGAGGAGGCAGCGTTAGCAGGGCTAATGAGCCCGCCGCCCTTCTAGGGCAGGCAGCTGCTGGAGGCCTCTCTCTGCAGCCAGCGCCCTCCCCCAGGCTGCCGCACGGGAGACTAACGATGGCTGAAGTGAGCTTGGTTTTAAAATAAAGACATTTTACGGCCGCTTCCACCAAATGTAAGCGTTTATTTATACAAGAAAAGCAGAATAAAGGTATTTAAAAACAGGTGGCAACCAACCTTGCGATGGCATTTCTGGGGAAAACTGCTATGGCTCGGTAAGGGAATCTAAGCTGGCTCTTGTGGTTTGTGAAGGTGAACAGGACGCCTTGTTCAGAAGCTGTTAGTAGGAAAAATAGCTAACTACCGAGCTGACGACGCGGCTGAGCCTGCATTATTCCTCAGGCATGAGAAATACTGCACTTTCTCCATTAAGAGAAATATTAGCAATCATTGTGCTTGCTTTCCCTTTTGTACAAAATATTTACATTTCTGTTCCAAGTAAATACAAATTACAGTGTATTAACCCATAAAAGTGGGATTTAAAAGCAGATAACCTGCAGCGTCATTGCTAGCAGTTCTAATCCTCTGCGTCAATGCAGCTTTGTCAGTTGGAGGATTTCTTTAATTATTTCCAGCCCCAAATAAGGACACGATACATCTAAAGGGATGTTAAGAATCTCCTTTATGCAAGTGTACACTGTATGGCCAAGAGCACTTAACAGGTTAATGCTGTGTACGGTACCAAGATGGACACACACCAAGCTAGAACTAATACCCAGCTCCAGAGTTTTTCCATTGTTTAGTATAATTTTACATTCTGAATGAATATATATTAAAAAAAAAATAATCACAAACCGATCTTTGCTTTGACAAACAAGCCTATTACAGACACTGTCAAGTTCCGTTAAAGCACAAGGAAGTAATGATGATTAGAAAAGCTTTAATTAAAAGGCCCTTTGAGCTACAGCCGAAGCACTGCAGCACCTCCTTCCCCCTAACGTGAAAAAGAAAAGCCAACCCCCCACCACGACCCGCTCCTGCAGGGCTCAAAGCCTTCTTCAGAAAAAAAAAACCCAAGCCAACGAAGGTTATTTATTGGGGTGATGTTTTTCCTGTATAAGAGGCTTCATTTACACAGCAAGGTGTAAACAGCATTGACTAAAAGTTTGTTATTGTAATCATAAATAATTAATTGTAATAAATACGTATCAAGTAACTTTACAGCACACTTTTCAGGGCCGAGATGCAGATGTGCTCCGCTCCACTGTGCTCTCTGGAAGGAGAGGACAGACATTAGCAGCAGTTTCTGACTCACAGCTGTAATCATAGCCTTGGGCAACACTGGCGTGCCGAGCTCCCACACCCCTGCGAGCAAGCAAGCGAGGTATTTGCGCTGCAAGCCCACCCCAAGCATTAAGGGCTTGAAACGGGCGATTTAAGCCCAATACAAACCCGCGATCCAATCGCCAGAAAGAAACCCCAGCCGTATCGTTGTCAGCAACAACAGTTCTGCCGTGAAATTCAACCGACCTCCTCCACGTTTCCTTGCGGCACCTGTTTGGGGGCGCACGTCCGGATGGGAATACGCCGGCTCCACGCTTCGTTTTCCCCTCAGTCTTTGTAAACTCCGCGTGTGTTTGCGCTTACTCTGAATGACTTCTCAGCTACATATATGCTTCTACGCGGAAATGGACAAGATTGAAGAGTAAATATTCTTCCTACATGTATCTGTTCCTTTGAAAGGGCAATATGCAATAGGAGGGTAACAGCTTTCCTAACCACAGGAGACTCCGTATGCCAACAACTATCTCTACAACTGTTGCGCACACACTTTTTCCATTCGCTCACAGAAGAACAGGAATATACACACTTGTTTAGGCTTTCCTCTCTTACATCTTCCAAGTACCACACGCTCATCACGCCCAATATTCACAATAATGTACAATAAATACAGCGGTTTCAATTCCCGTCACCCACCGACAAGCTGCATTAGTGTACACGCTGCCTTCTAGAGACAGACAAGACTGACCTTAAAGTAGTTCCACGCACACCGACGCAGACCGCCTTTCGCGTGGCTGACGCGCGCCAAGCACGCCGGAAGGAAAACAACGGACTTGCAGCTCAGTGCTGGCACTTCGCTTACACATAGCACCGAGCCGAGCAGCACAGCAGCGATTTCAGCGTGTTCTCTTCGGTTCTGGAGCACGCGGGCAATTCTCGCTTGTGCCGGGTTCTAAGCGATTAACAAAGCGACGCCGTACTTTTAAATGCCCCCGGTGCAGGGCAACCACTTTTATAGGAGTAAAGGAAAAACACGTGTTGATGTGTTCTTTTGAAACCACCCCAGAACGTGTTTCACAAGATAGAAAAGTCAGAGAATTTTCTCTCTCCACAGTCTGCTATTATCTTTCCATCGAAAATAGAAGCTTTATCTTCAAACGCCTACCTTCGTGCCTTCCCCCCACCTCATCCTCCTTACGGGTGTCACTTTTCCAGGACAATTTGCTCATAGATCAAAGATCATTTTTGAGTACAAAAACGAGTTCCAGGTGTTTAACCACACACTGCTTATTCTGAAAGCGTGTTCGGAGATAGGATGAAGTCACAGATTATAAGCTTGAACTGTGGTATCTTACACCATAGAGAGAGAAGCCATTTTGTTTCTGCTCATATTTTAATTACAATAAATTACTTTGTTACTAAGCAAAGCAGACATTCAAGAACATCTAGGGCAAGAACCCAACTGAATTACGGCCCTTTCACTGTTCTTTCCATTACAAATCTTCCTAATCAGAAGTGCCTAGCTGAAACCCCAAATTAACCGTGGCGGCTACCCGTGTGCTTGCTTATAATTTAAAAAGTTACAAGAAAATGGTGGAAACGTAAACATGCAGTTTGGTGGCGTATTTCCTGCTCTAAAACTCAAGCGAGTGCTAGAAATGCTGCATGATCTCTGCCTGCAACAGAAGAGGTACCGTGCTCTGTTCCTGCAGGTGCCCAGCAGCGATTCCCTCCCCACACCCGATTCTTTCCATTTTTGTACTCAAAAACGTTTCAGGGGAGAGCGATCTACGAGCCTTCATCGCCGAGTGCTCCCGAACTCAGAACGCCCTCACTTGCGTTGTGTTCGCATGGGTAATATCGTTCTAAATTACAAAATTAGAAATGTACATGTTTAAAGGCTTTTCAAAATTAAATTATACACAAACTGGTCTTTACTAAACTATCCTACAAATATTCCACAAACAAGGCAGCAAAATAACCAGTCCACCACAAAGTCTACGAATACAAAATGTAAGTCTTCCAGTAATTATTGTAACGGGAACAAAAGTTCAGAAAATAAATCAACCTCCAGCTCGTCACACAGTGTTACAGGAGGTATTTTTATGTGAATTGAAGGGTTTCCAACGTTAGCAGAGCCATGAAACAATCCAGACAGTCACCTCTAGGCCTCCCCTTCTCGCACTCAGCCGCTGAGGGGATCCTCCCGGTAGTGGATGGCGTAGCGGAGCTTTTCCAGCATTATGTCCAGCGAGGAGTACTGAGGAAGTTTGATCATAAACATGCACGTTTCCACACGGATGTACCGAGAGTCTGGAGAACCTGCAGGGGAAGCAGCACCAGAAGGGGTTTGAACACGCCCTCTGCTTTCCACCTTAGTCCAAAGGCATCCTTCCCCCACGCCCCTTACTAAGTACCACCAAAATACTAAAAATTCCTGCCTGTGACGTGTCCCCTGAACCTTAAATACTGCTGTGCTGCTCAGTCAGACCTCGGGCCGGTATTTTCTAACAGTCCAATCATTTTAAAAGCATACGAGAAATACTACACAAAGTCTCTTACTGTCTTTAGAGGGCAATGTTTTAAGTACTTGAAGTTTATTTTAAATTCTATCTTTACACCGCTTGAAAACAAGCTCGCTCTCGTCTTATTTACAGCCACAACTCCCTGCCCCTCTCTCGTCATTCTTTGCGCATTAAATACACTTCTAAATTCAAACGAAAGGGGACTGAAAGCTGGAACGGCCATGTGAGCAGAACTGATTTTCCTTGTCGTAGGAGACAGTGGGCAAACGTACCTGCAGCTCCGTCGGGGGGGGCTATTTTCATGGGGTACGGCGGGACGTGGGCAGTGTCAGGGCCCCCGTCTTTGCAAGGGCAGGTGAAGGGGATTCGCTCCTGGTTACAGGCGAACTTTATGAACTTGCAGAGCTCCTCCTGAGTGAACATCTCTAACGCGCTCCAGAAAAACTCGATGTGCTGATCAGTCTCCATCAAGCCCACCTGGTACATGGTGTGTGCCTAAGAGAAAAGAAAGCAAGATGTCTGCTGCTGCTTTCGGCTCCCTTCGTAAATCTGCCCCACTTAGGCGTTACGAGGGTAGAAGGGGATGGTAACTACACCTCTCCCCTCCGGGTCTCCTGCCTTCTCAAAATCATGAGGAAATCCAGCCATGGTAGAGCCCATCAGCTTCTGTAACGGGCTTGTCTTAGTGTGCCTCCCCCATAGTGCGGGTGGCGTACATTACTGTTGCGTTTAATATGCAGGACTGGGGCGGTTCAGCATTGCTGCTGTTTAAGGAAAACACAAAACAACACTAATGCCTGTGGTGGAGAATGTTCTACAACTTCTGACACAAGAGAACAGTTCCTTCTATGGCATAATGCTTCTGGTAATGGAATGAAAGTATTTAGGGCCAGAAGTTGTCTGTTACAGATTAATTTTAGATTTTCAGAAGTTATTTGCAATTCAAAATAGGGACGATGGCTCTTTCAACCCTTAGCTCAAGTGGCAAATATTAAATAAAGCTCAAGAAAATGGAGATAGGTTTAAAATTTCATGTTAAAAAGTAAATTCATTATCGTTCTCTGGAACAAGCCCCACTCCTACTATTTCCTGAATCCAGTGGACTCTTCAAAAACTTCCCTGGGGGCAAAGGGGGGGTGTCCAAGCCCAGGCCAGCGTTCCACAAGGACTGTCCTGGCTGTATCACAAGCAGGAGGTTCTCCCCTAACACCCTCCGGGTGAGAGGATCCTCTCCCCTACGTGTTGGACAGGTAAGTTTTGCCAAAGAAGCTGCAGTCCTTCACACCTTGAGGAACTCCAGGTTGATGTATGGAAGCCCACATGTCCTCAGCTCCATCTCTAGAGGGGTCAGCGTAGTCAGAAGCTGCAGGGGAATGATAGAGCCAAGTCCAGCACGCACTGCAGTCATGCACTCCGGCGTCTGGAGCTCACGCATCCTCAAGCTCCGGATCGCTGTGGCGTACACATCCTTGTTCTCCCATCTGCAAAGGCAGGGATTCAGGACAAAAAAGGAGCGGGTATAAGAGGCCTCTTGCCCTACCCCAGGCCCTAACATACAGAAGGGTTTTATGGGGAGATTCTGCTTTTGAATAACCGAAAGTAGCTTTAAGCTATTTGCATTCTGATGCTTCCCAATTTAATTCCACTTTCCTCAGCTTCCTCCTCTCATGCTTGCCCATTTCTCACAAGCCTCCTAACTGTGGGTGTTTACCGAAGCCCGCGAACAGCTGATAAGCACCACTCCTCAGCTGTCAACTGCTTACAGAACCAAGGGCAGTAAATAGCACTAGTGACTCCAAGCTCCTGCCAGCAAATGTAAAGCTTTCCCAGATCGTTCCAGCCTTCAGCTTGTTACAAAAGCATCTCTGGGGAGCCTGGTGCTTTGAAAATTAGTCCAGAGATGCTTCTTTCCCCTGTAACCCAGTGCAAAGTCCTGCCAAGAAGGCTGTTACTCACCCCACTGGAATGTGCCTGCCTCTGGGACAAAGCTCCACTTCTTCCCCTGTCATGGTCAGGTAGGTGAATTTGCAGCATGGCTTGTTAGGACAGTCAGGGCTCTCTGTTGCTAGATGCTGAGAAGCAATTTCTGCACACAGAGCTTCCAGTTCTGTCTCATCATTTATCTGTCATGAAACGCAAGACTAGTGTCTGATGACAATCATGTCGTACTGCGTCATTCTCGTGACTCGTTTATGGTATCACCACAAGGTACAAAGTGCACTCATTCTATCACCTGGAGCCATCACGGACACCGACAGCCAGTGATCGCTTTGGTGGGTTATTTTCTGGTTTAGCACTGCCAAGTTCCAGGAAACATTTCAGAAGCCTTAATTCCACTGTGCCTGGCACCAGAGGAGACGGGGCAGCTTTTCCAAGCCATCAGGATGTAAAATCCTGCACCCAAAATGAGTGAAAACACTTCGCGACCCTGCTCACAAGAAGAACACCTGCTAGCCATAAAGCCAACCGCTATCTTTTAAGGCAGGCAGTAAAATGTTAGTAGACACTAGAACAATGTGCTTATGGGGGAAACCCTGAAAAAAAGGAGGAAAGAAAAACAGTTCCTTACATTTTCAAATTTTTTGACGTAGTTGTAGGTGAGGATATCGGCTTCCTGGAGATCAACATCAGGATCCAGTGGCTCTCCTACCAGGGTCTTCCAGAAGGAGGGCAGGAGGTCAAGTGGCAGAGGAACATCTGCTCGAATGGCAATACCCAAGAGCTGCCCAAAGAAATGGAATAACTGCTCCTCCGCGTAGGTTATAGGGCTAGGCGTCAAAATGTACTTCCCCTTTAGAAAAAAAAAAAAACAAAACAACAGAATAAAGCACACAAACCCGTATTTAACAATTGATGCACGCCCTGCAGGTCCACAAGTTAACAGGCTTGTGAAAATACTGATTTGAGCACAATGAATACTGTTTAGTTGGCTACAAAAGGATTTGCTCAAGCATGGCAAGGAGTCTGTATATATTATAGAGTAATATTATACCACATTACCTTATAATTTAATGATCAAGCCCTGTTAATCAGCATTCACAAGACTTTTCTGTATTTATGTTATCAGTTCGATATCTAAGCCTTTCAGGTGCAGGATGTTTCTGAAATACAGTCTGGGCACGCAAAACCAGGTTTGCTACGTAGCTACCTTGTGGACATTCCTAGGAAGGAACCATACCTCAGCTACTGTAAATTCTTTGGGCCATAAACTTTATCTTATTTCTATTATACATCTACTGCATGGAATGGGAGGACACTAAATATGCATTAAATAGCACGGACGGAGTGTCTTGCTCTACTAGCAATGTGACTGACTTTCCTGGTGACATTCCTGGAGGAACACCAGCAGGATACGACTTCGCTAGTTTGGGATGGACTATCTCTAAATCGGACAACCGAACCAGATTCACTCTTAAGTGAACTTTGACAAGGAGTCTTAATTCTGCTACCTTTTGCATTTGGCTACTTCAAGTAAACACCCTTCGAAGTGCAACAGGGGATTTATCAACAGTCATTTTCAGTTTTATTAGGCATGTGAGACCTGTCTGGTCAGATGTGCTAACGGGGGCTCTTGATCTGAAGCTTCTCTCTGCATTGCTAACTGAATGTGTTCTACTCCTGCTCAAACACATGCATTCAAAAAGAAAAAAAGCAACTTCATTTCTTGCATTGAGGTATCACACCTTATTCTTATTGACTGCAGAGCTCGGGCACAACAGGAGAAGGGAGAGCGAGGAGCTCTGTAACTCTTTACAAACTTGCCAAAGGAAGTGACGAAAAGATCCACCTGAAAAAGAGAGGGGCAAAATAATGAAACACCCTCTGAGGCTTGTCACCACCACCCTGTAATCCAGAATTTGCCGTTCTCCTAGAAATCAGGTTTCATGCCTTGGATTACACGCTTAACCTCTCCGACTGCACAGACAGGTGGCTTAAACAAAGGTGGGGCAGATGCCAGCCATGCCAGTCTGCTCTTCACACTTAAATAGTTTAATTACCTGCAAAAAAATATTCATTGAATTGCTTCCTGCTGCATTCCTAAGTGCTGCTTTGCGCTCAGCACACTATGTGTAAGACCAGCACAAACATTTGTTACACCAGTTGGTCTGCAAATGGAATTCGTTACTTGATTAGAAGATTAATGGTGCTGTCTTCGTAACAAGAGAGCGTTTCCACAGCTAAAAGTAGGGAGGCAATGTATCAGAAATCATTACAGATGCTGAGCTGTGGATGTAACATTTATCTCTTATCTCTTTACAGATACTGTCAGTAACCACCACAGACCTTAAGAGAATTCCCCTTGAGAGAAGGCATCAAGGAGCCCTTTGTCCAGCCAATAGGTGCACACTGACAAGAATTTTCCTTTACACAATTTGACAGATGACACTAGTTGGTAACGTGAGAAGTGCACTTGGGGTTTTTCTCCTGTAACTCCATATACCCCCATGAATCTCCCAGAAGGGCCTATTACAATCAGTACACAGAGACTGCATTAATTTAGATAGCAGCGATCAATTTTCTTCTTCGACACACAGTTAATATTTGCCTTGATACCCTATCAATTATTCAACAGATCTGCAAAGCAAGATTTTCTCAGCTCTTGTTTAAATCAAGTCTCTTCCCAGAGTACATGCAACCCACGTAGCATCCCAGGGAGCCAGCACCCCCAAAGAAAGGCAATATCCAAATGAGTCTGGACAGCATCCACAGAAAACTCACAAATCAAATATAGTGTCAAGAGAAGAGAAGGCATAATAATCTTGTTTAATAAAGTAAGACCATTGCTTAACACTTTCTGTTGAAAAGCAGGAGTCCTATGGCATGAGGAGTCCGTCTCTGTAACGGCTAGGTGAAGTCAGGGCAGTTCAATGTCTATTCCTTTCCGAGGTTCATTCTTTTAACCAGTCACATGCAAATTATTAGAATGATTACAAGAAATACTGTACATCTCACAAAAATGAGCAAGATGTAATTTTAATACTATTTACTGCAAAAATTAAGGACCGTTTTTAAAGCAACAAACCCCTTACCATACTCACCGTCTCTTCAGCTTGGCTGGGACAGGCTGAAGTTCATACTGCCGATGTCAAGTTGAGAACAATTCTCAAAACCACCTCACTTGGGCATGGCCATTTTTAATTGTTAACACTTGCATCTTCCTTGACAGCTGTGTTTGATAATGTATCCTATACTAGTATTTAATGGTAATCTTAATCTATAGTCTATACACCCTCACATCACTTTAACACTAAAAACCACAGTAGCATTACCCAGCTCAT
>VZTV01014852.1:429-26296 GCA_013400875.1 Anhinga rufa
AGCGTGTCACTAGCTTAGCTTTGGGCCACCTGTACCATGTTGCAGTATCAGAAACACACCCATAGCAGTGCTTTTCTTGTGGTACCAGGACTCCTGCAGTGATGTGGCATTCACAGAACAGATTTCTGCTCCTTGGTGCTCCTTCCTGTTGAATGCACGCTAAAACTACCTGTTGAATGCATGCTAAAACTAGCGATGGGCAAAGTTCACACTCTTATGAGGCTTTCATGAAGTATATCCCCACCTTTGGGGTTTCTTCCCTGTTTCCCTTGTGGCTTCTCTCACCCTCTCTAGTGGTCTGTCCCAGTGATTTCCAGCATCTGGTGGCCTTTTCTGGATAACAGCTAACAACGCTCAAACATCCTGGAGAATCCCTTTTTCCTTCCTGTCATTGCCTTCACTGGCATCCCAGCATCCCTATTGCCTCCACTGTTTTTCCTGGACACTTTTAATGACTTGTCACCTCTGGTCTGCTCAGTCGTGTGGCTGCTGGTGGGAAGCCCCATGTTCACTCTGATTTTTTGCCAGATCTGCAGTTTCTGTTGATAACCTCTACAAATTCTGCTGTAGTGAAGCAACACGATATCCCAGTTGGGATCAGGATCCTGTTGTACAGCACAGGATATGGACACAGGGAAACTTTTTACTCCATGAAGTGCTAATAGTCTGTATCACTTTAATAAAATTGCAAGGATCTTTATTGTTCTGAAATACATTAAAACCGTTGTTGCTCTTGGCAATCCACTATTAACTGTCTTTCATGCTGTGATTAGCCTTCTATTCATACTTTGTTTCTTGTCTATTAAGTAGATTTTAATTGAAAATAGGACTTCAACTTTGTGCCTTGTGGCTTCAAAACTAATTGATTCTTTTTAAAAGCATAAAGGCACCCTTTCCGTCAGGCATGGGGTGCATTAGGCTTTTTAGTGGAGGGATGCACTGGACGAGAGTTGGCGCTGTTACCAGGCTAGTTAAATTACATTCACCACTTCTCCTTTGTCTAGTCATTTGTTTTTGCTGTAAAAGCAAGTCTTTCAGGTTAGAGAAATTGCTTACAAATGTTGTGCTGGTTTATCCCTATTGTATTATACACATGTAGGGGTTTTTATAACACAACTCATTCCTTTGTGATTTTCTCAAGTAATTTCCTCTTGTATTGATCCAATTGTCTTTGGTTTATAAGTCCTGCCAAAGGCAGCAAGAACTTTTAAAAAGGTAAGCCATCCCTTTCTTGTACCCTGACAATCATTAATTTGGCTTAGTTTTGCCAAAAGATACGGTAAACATCTGGATTTATTGCCTTGGGAATTGAATATTAGCTAAAATACGGCTGCACCAGTATATAAGAGACAGTCCTGATATCCTTTACTTGTATTCCAGATGTTAATGATATTTAGAAATGTCTCATTTAGGTGTTAATATCAAAAATATTTGTTTTTTTCATTGTAAAAGGGAAATGAATTTAAGGAAAAAAAGTGTTATTTACTTCCGGAGGAGTTGAAAAACTAAATTTGAAAGGAATCACTGCAACCAAAATGCCGTCCTACACATTTCTCTCTGTCTGGCCATGAATGCTTTTTAACATAGTGTTGGTATGATGCCTCCAAGTGTGTGTCCATACAACTATATTCACAGATAATTTATTTATTGGCTTAAAATTACATTATGGAAATAACCGTATCAGAGCTGATTTCCTCTTCCACTCTTCCTCCAAATCACTCACCTCCAAATCCTCAGTAAAAATATATAGGGAAACAAGATACTTTAGAACCCAATTTATTATCTCCTGCTGGTAGCAATAACCTGAAAATAACAGCAAATAGTAAAATTCAAACTTGAGGCAGACAGTGGTGCTGGGAACAGCTGTAGTTGCATTTATAAGGGATAGATCCAATATAACAGCTATAGAAATGTGCAATGTTTCAGAGGCTCCCAGATTAGTACTTGATTGCTTTTTCAAGTTTGTTCTATAGATTGGGAAGAACACAGGATTTTAAAAGGTATGAACAAGCGTAATAAATAAGCTGCTACTTGAATCAGAGATACTGCCTCTCCCTCTCACTTTTCTCTTGCCTGGCTTCTGCTTTTCCCCTTCCTTCCAAAAAGTGGCTAATATTTTTCAAGGAAGACAATTACACAAAAAGCACTTTTTCTATATGAATGTAGGAAAATGCCATTACAAAGTCAATTATTGAGCAAAATCAGAAGGCTATCTGGTACGTAAAGACAGTCCTAGTGGTTGTGTTCATTTATCATAGGCATGATGTGAGGTTTTTTTCCTGAACAGGGTGTCCCCAGCCAGGCTATCTGTGCCTTTTTGCACGCTGGCATGTGTCAGAATTTTGGCATTTAAAAGATTCACAATAAAAACCCACCTTATAGTTCATTAAGAAAACCAACCAACGAACCAAACAAACAAAAACTCCAACCAAAACCCAAAACCCAAAAAAAAAACAAAACAAAAAACCTGCCAAGGTATTTATTAGAGTATGAAAGAATAGCAGTGGAAAATCACATCATGCTTTTAAATAAAACTGATGGAAGTCAACTGATGGAAATCAGAGTTGTCAGTCAAATGGCTGAAGAATGGATGAAACTTTTATAGAGGACCCGGCTGGTCCATCCAGTTGCTCTGGCTATCATGCCGGAAAATGTGGGTCTCTATACCTGTCTGGTTTTGGAAAAGGATGCTATCGTACATGGATTTATTAATGCAGCTTGTTCCTTATTGTTCTTGTCTTATTCCTGAAGACTTTCACTGGAGGATTGTAGTCAGTGTAGAGTGAGTATGAACTGGCACAGACCTAGAGTGTATTTGGATATTTGATTAGAATAGTCTGTGTATTTTCTGATTTACGTTTTACAGAATATATAGAATTACTTATGGAAGTGGGTAAGCAAGCAGTCGTATTCTAGTGACAAGTAGGACATTGGAAAAGAGTTCCCAGTGCTAGATTTAAAAAGGGCATCATCCCGAGGGAGGAAGAGGAGCAGGAAAGTGGTTGGCAGGGAGATGAAGGCAGGGTTTTCCTCCAAAATAGGAAGGAGTCTTCCATGAGTCTGGGATGGTTGATAGGCTCTGCCTACCAACAACAACCTGCCCCTTTAACTTTTTGTAATCAATTTTTCTTATTTTTCTTTTATCCAAACTTAATTTAAAATACTGTCAGCACCACTGGTTGTAGCTGGTTAGTTTTCAAGGCAGGAGAACCAGCCTGCTTTATCTAGTGACTTCCACATTTAGATAGTTAAATGGCAATATAGAAACAATTTAAAAATCGGTGAGAGGGAAAGAGCCATTGCTAACAATGACGTCTTGAGTTAGAGCAGAGTAGGACTGGACTTTATTCCATGGGTTGACCATATGCACGCAGATTTATTTCCTTTCATTTCTTCAAGTGAACTCTTCAAAAATGATACCGTTTTGAAATACTTGATGCTGAAAGGCAGGTTAAGCCATGCATGAGGCTTCTTGATGAAAAAATACTCTTATCCTTAAAACTCTAATATTTATCTCATTCTGTCTGTCACTTCACTTGCAAGGTCTCTAGAAAAGTTCTGTTTATGTTAGCATTCAGCTGAATTGGATTTATGCCACCTTTTTGTAATCTCTAAATGAACGTTTCAAAGGCCTTACAGTATCTCAGAAATCATTCAGAAAATGGTCTTTTTTACTAACATATTATCTTTCAGCTTAGAATTAAATCACATCAATTGTTTAATCCTGTTGTTCTGATGAGCTGGAACCATAAGTGCTGATATTGGTCTTAAGTCTCAGCTTCAGGATGTGCAAACCAAAATTTATTGGGAATTTGAGCACTGAAGTCTTGTGTTTAGAAAAAAAAAAGTTGTGTTTTTCTTCAAATGATTCATTTTAAAGAAAATGGTAGAATATCAGAAAAAGAAAAGATTACTCATATATTGGGCATATTTTGATAAACTCTTTTCAAGTCAATTCCATGCATGTAAGCAAAGAAAAATAGACATTAAAAATAAAAATGAGGATAAAGTAAACTCAGTAGCTATAAAAATTAATGAAGTCTTGGTAATACCATGGCAGAGTATACTCAAACAAGCCTTTGCCTTTTGAAAGACTGCTTTGATATTGATTTATCTAAAGAGACAGCCAAATTCAGCCCATAATGTAATTAAAATGCAATATCATATAATGACTCAGAAGATAGATTAAAAGACTTTCTCCTTCTTTCCCTTCCTCCCTCTGCTCCAAATAAAAAGGCAAGAGAAGTTAATTGAAACTAGAAATCTCTTATGATAAATGAAAATACAAAGGGAATCAGCTTTCCAAATTTATTGTCAATATGAACAAAACCGGTACTTCGGCAGAGTTTGGGGTTGGCTCATCTCATAGATAAAGAGCTTTGGAGATCCATGCTTGCCTTGGATGCAGGTAATTCAAGTAAACATCTCACCTCCCAGGCAGGAAAGATGCTTTCTGAATATGTGTGTGTAGTAGAAACCGAGGGCTCTGCTCCATTTTATTGAAAGGAGATGAAGAAAATTCAAAGATCTGGCTCCTGCATCTGTAATCAAGAGGCGGCAGTGCCCCTGAAGGGGATGGGTACGGGGAGGTTCCCCCGTGCTCAGGCTTTTGTCACCTGCCTCTGCCTGGCTCCCAGTTGCAGCATGAGCTCTTTGGATTTCCTTCTTATACGTCTTTCTCTTCAGTACGGGGTAAAGAGGTCTCCTTGGCTATAAATGCAGGGGATTAGATTCCAGTTTGTTGCTCTAGCATTGTAGAAAATCAGCACTGAATTTATTATTAAAGCACCTGTTTACCATTAAGCGTAGTCTTAACTGGCCTGCTGAATATAGAGGGTTTAGATAAAACTTTACGTGCCTTGCTGAACAGAGGATTAACTTTTTGCTCTGGGAGATAAGACCCTAAAAAAGTACTGGTTTTTTTGGTGCATTCGGGTGCTAAGGCCAGCAGTAAACTTTGGAGCTCTGTGAGTTGGTCAGGGCAAAGTTACAGCCTTGCTTTTCTCTTTTCCTTTCTTTTTTTTTTTTTTTCTCTCAGTTACTAGACCAGTTGATGGGAAGCTATGCTTGGGTCCAGCTCCTTCTGCCTCCCAGCTGTGTAACCTGCCGTGCCTGTCCGAGTGCGTGGTGTCTGCCTGGTCGGCGTGGGGCCCCTGCCTACACGAGAACTGCCAGGACCGCCAGGGAAGAAGAGGTAATGGTGGCTCTTATATATCGCTTGCAGCGTTGGAGGATCTAGAGTGAGTAATGGAATATTATGATAAGATTGCAAAAGCAGTGGTGTCAAATTCTACATTGGGAGCTTAATGTATTTTTTCTAAATTAATCTGACATAGAATGAAGCTCTTAGATGTACATACAGGAGTGGAATATGACCTTTAAAAGCTTTTTGCAGTTATTCTTGGGAGATGAAAAAAAAAAGGTTTTCAGCCTGATTCAGATCCTTTTATCCTGCACTGGACTTGTAGAAAAGGAGGATTTCTTGGGATAGCAGCTTCAGACCTCTATAGTGCCAGGCTGTCCCTCTCTGCTCTGATCCCCCTTGGAAGTCCTGCTGCATGCCTGGATTTGAGGGCAATGCTTGGGTGAGGTTGGAAGGTGTCGGGTGTATCCCACAGCCCTGCCAGCTTGGAGTTAGGCTGACCCAAGAGATTTTTCTCATTGTTCTGGGTTTGGTTTAATTCCTGGAAGAAGAGTATGCAAGTGGAATTTAACCCCCCTGGCTCTGAATTGCTAGTGTACATGTTTGTTGCTGCAGCACTTCGAGATTCATTGTAGAGCCTTTCCTAAGGCTCTGAGTTGAAAAGATGTCTGTTGGAGTTCATGTCAGGGAATTAATATTATTGTTTGGAAATTAGACTTTTCTGAAAAGAGCATAAGTTTTTGAAGTGATTTGAGCTGGTCAGAATTTTTCAGATTAAAAAATAAGTAATAAAAAATATAGGGTTACATGTAAAGATTTGCAAAACCATTTAATTTTTAAATTGTTTTGACTGATTTCTTTTTGAGAATGGTGGAAGTTTGGTCTGTTACTTTCTCTGGAATATTTAATTTTCATTTTCTTTTCTGTTTCCTGGCCAAGGCATTTCCATGTGGCCTCCACTAATGCTGTATATTTGCCCCTTGTCCGAGACTGTTGTAGAAAAGACCACCATGTATTTTTTCTGCCTTTCTTAGAATTCTGTGTCATTTACATAACAAAACATGCTGAAAGACACTTGCGTATTAGTTCTGCATTTTATATAGCAACATGATTTTTGGTTTTACTCAGAAGGAGCTAGATTATGTAATCAATTCTTTCATTATTTCTGTAACCTTTTTCTTCCACTTTACATTTGAATCTTCCAATTTAATAGGATGTCATTTCAAAGAGGTCTGATATGCATTATGTATCAGAAATCTTTACACCTTCATAAAGCAGAATACTAATTTCTTAGTAAAATGCTCTGCTGTATCTCAAAACAAGTCTTTTCGTTAGTGGATTCCCAGGCAGAATATAGATGTCCTTTATATCTTGAATTCCTTAACTGTTTCTCTCTTTTTATCTTAATGTTGTTATTACATTAATATATGCATCAGTGGCAAATTCATATATTTGGACATGTGTGTTTCTATGTGATGTTGATGAAAGGGAAAAAGAAATGTGAAAAATATGTGTTGTTGGAATTCTTTACACGCTATTAGATTCTGCACGCCTGGACGGTGGGCACATACAGCCAAGTGCTCCCCCAATCAACTCAGTTTGTAAGTGTTGTGCTCTTGTTTGTCTTTACATCCCCTAGTTCCAGATGCCCTATATAGTCCTCTTGCTACTAGATTATTGGTATAAATACTTTTTTTGCTGTTGTCCAGTTAATTCGGTTTCTCTTTATCCAGGCTTTAGAATGAGACAAAGGCAAGTGATCGTGGATCCTGTAGGCACCCTGGCAGCTTGTCCACATTTAATTGAATCTATTCTTTGTGAAGACCCGGTGTGTTACGAGTGGATCGTTTCAGAAGGAGTATGTGTGACTGACCATGGAAAATGCGGACCTGGAAAACGCATGCTGAAAGCTGTATGCAAGAACAAGAAAGGTGTGTAATGGTATCGTCTTAAAAGCCCCATGGTTGTTCATACCTTCTTCTAAAATGGCATTCTGCTGCAGAGCAATTGCGATTACTTACGATAGCTCCTTCCTGAATTTTTATGAAACTTTCAGATTTTTGAGTTGATTGTGATGCTTATGAAAGCCTAATGCCGATATTACCCAGGATTTTGCTTGGAGACGTCTATTCCGTTTTATCCTAAAGGAGATGGCTTGTCAGTACAGGTCGTGTATTGTCACTGCTGGCGTTATCACGACAAAAGTGGAATACCAATGGCCTGGTTCTCCCTAGAACCCTTTTTTTTGCACATCTTGTACTAAATTAGGGCTGTCACTGAGGCCAACAGCACTATGGGCATTCACAAAATTAATCTGGCCCCTAGCATTTCTTCTATCCTTACTTTTTAGCATGCGGTCTGAATGTTTATCTTGTTATGATAACCCTCTTACAATCATGAGAAGGGATGCTCAGTTGTGCTGCCAAAATTAATACAAGAATTAGATGTAAATGAAATGATTGTACTAAGCAATACTTTACTTGGCAGCAGTTTGAGACCTGCAATGTGTTCAGTTTACAAATTGTTAATAATGAATAAGTACACTTTTATATGACGTATACAAACAACCAGCAAGAACTTATTTCTCGTGCATGGTTTGAACCTCAGCCAAAAGTTTCATTTCTCGATAAGGTCAGTGTTGTCAGACCTTTAGATTCAATTACATGGAGCGCGATTTTGCAGTCCTTAGTCACAGTGAGACTGTGCTATCATCTCAAAAGTGGCAAAATTGTGGAACTTTAGAGCCTGATATTATATCTGAAATGGAGAATTCTTCTTTTACGTGATGCCCAGACCAATCTCAGGAAACAATTTCAAGTTGATAACAAGAGGGGTTAATTGGCAAGTGGTTAAAAATAGTGTGTCATTTACGAGGCCTTAGAATCTGACAGAATAAAATGATGGCTGCTTTGTCTGAAGAGCACAGATCCTCCTGAAATACATTAAAAGTATATGTGATTTTCTTGTAAGTTTTTGAAAATGGGGGAAGAAAAATAATCTTCAACTATTACAAAACAACACAGATAGAATATACTGGAGATCAGAGAGCTGACTGTGAATTTGATCTGAATGGTCTCCTCCGATGTGTGGTCATAACTGTAGGTTTGCTCCTGCAGTCATGTGTGCAGATGGAGCCTTGTATTGCTAAGGAGCACCTTGTACTTTACACTGTTAAAACTGTGCCAACATCCTCTTTTATGCTCCAACTTGTGACTCGGAAGCAAAGCATGTAACATGGCAGATGCTCATTGATCTCTGATCAAGCTGTTCTCTGCGGCTATGATCCTTAAGAATCCATGCCTTTGAAGTGTCTCTTCTTCACTTAATGTTCAACAAGATATTGGAAGTCTCTCAGTACCCTTTTCCACTTCAATTACTCAGTGCATGTTCCAGTTAATAAAAAAAATAATAAAAAATTTGGGACATTCTTCCCGCCCCGCCACCCCAAGGCGAACATTGTTACTAGATGTGATCATTGTCCAGTTCTAATGGAGAGGGTTTCACAAGGAAATATCCAGGTCACTAGGCAGATGAGAAGCACTGGTTAATACTAGTTTTAAACTTTTCTGAATTTCTGATCCAGTAGGATAGGACTGGTGGAGTCCTTAAACTCAAAGTTGAAGAAAAAAGTCAATTTGTTTCTTCTTCTGTCAATCCAGTAATCTTAGTTGCTTTGTTTATAACCTTTTTTTGCCTTCTGTAATGTTCTCTTAACTAGATTCCCATTGCAGTTAGTGATGTATTTTCTTGGATAAAAGCTGGAGTAAGCGGCAGAGTTGCATGAAGTGTTTTGCCTGGAATAGTTGGTCAATTGGTAGTGGGAAGCCAGTAGGGAGTTGTGTGAAGCTGTGAGACACATCAGTTACAGATAAAATAGCGTAAGGCCTATAATGAGTAGCATTATACAGTTTCAGCATTCTGTGCAAGTAACTGCTCTGCTGAAAGCATTTAGGGTAGCTGCATTATGTGCTGGTATTTTCATTTACTTAAGTATCTTCTGTAGAATTCAGCTCCATACCCTAAAATCCAGTCTTTTATCCAGTCATTCTGTCACCCACGCCTGGCATTGTTGCTCAGTATTCCCACTGAATGCCTAAAGGGATAAAAAAATACATTTTGTTAAATGGCAAAATCCAATGTATCATCATATTAACAACAGTCCATTTGGGCCGGGAGTATGTTGATTAGGGTACTTTGGGTGTTCTGTGTGTCCCTGCCTGCAAGATGTCTTCATTTTCATATAAATGCCAGACTTTTTGGCATGATGCTCTCCTCCTCTTGCTGCAGTGTGTTAGTTCACTTCCCTTCAGAAGTAGCTGATCCGTCAGTCCTGTTTGTGTCAGCCATACTGCAGAAGAGCTTGGCATCACAGCTTCTTGCCCTTGCCCATCTTCTCCCCTCCCTCCTTCCACAGCGTGGCTGAACCTGTGTCCCTTGCTAGCCTGTGCTCTGCTGTGCAATGCTGAGCTGTTGCATACTGCTCCCCACAGCTCAGAGACTTGAGGCCTTTTTCTTGAGGAGACTGTTTTTTCCCTTGCTAAAAATGAGCTTTAATTGCATTGACTGCAGCGGAAGGGAACTGGCCATGTTTTTCAGTCCTCTCTCCCATGTCAGAGGACTTTGCTGCTGCTGGCAGAGCCTGTGGGATCCCGTTGGCCTGAACTTCCCTCCAGCAAGTTGGACCTTGGAGGTGCATCTTTGTTCTGATATATGTTAATAGACAGTGGGTGAAGTTAACAAGCTGTTAGCCCTTTCTGTCCCACTTCTGGTGACCCCAATGTCTTTCTTCCATGCCACGTCTCTTGCACGCTCGTGGTGCTGGCCTGTGCCGTGAGGAGGAACCTGTCTGGGAGGTGAGCAGTGGCTAGCTGACCTTTTTCTCCAACTGAAGCCTCACCTTTGGGGCCCCTTGTAGTGTCCTTTCTTCCCATTTTAAAAAGCCATCCCTTCTGGTGAGAAGGTTTTGTGGAACTGACCCAGGTAACAAACTGCTGCTGGCGTGAGCTGGAGCTTGAACAACTCAAGAGGGTCTAACTCTGGTTTGCAGGATTTCTCTGAAGGCTTCCCTGTCAAAGCAGTATCTCCTTGTAAGGGCTTGTATGAATGTCAGTGATGTAGCACTCTTACTTCTACTCGGTCTAGAGGTATAGAAATGACCTTTTGTTTCTTAAATAGGTTAACGTAGGGGGCCCATAGTGAAGGGGGCTCCATGGGGCACATACTCTGTACAGCATTTTTTCATGGAGTAGCTGGAGCCTGTAATTTGTGATTTGCAGGAGTTGGCATAGATGAGGAGGAATGAGAAGACTGTAATGAACTCATTGCTTTGTTAGGTGTCTGTCTGCTCCCACCTAGTAGCGTCTCTAATCTCTGTTAATAAGTTATTGAACATGCATATGATGCTTGCAAGAAACTTGTAGTGTCTGGTCCATATCCCTCGGGTGCGCCTCTTCTGTAGCACCAGAAGACAGTAGTGTAATAAATCAAATGAAATTAAATGATGCGTAGAAATGCAAGGAAGTAATGCCTAAATGGGAAAAGACTTATATTGCATGCTTCTTCCAAACAAAATTTTTCAGTAAAGTGGTTTTTATTTAGATGGTGAAGGACAATGGGTGCTTTTGGGGAATTCTTTGAAACCAAAAGAATAGTACAGGAAAATGGGTTATGATACTAAAAATTGGATTGTTTAACTGTATCATTGGGTACATGGATCTATAATTTGGATCAAAGACTTTATTTAAAAACTCTTTTTTTATATTCACAGACAACCCAGGAATTACTTGTGATTTTCCTCAGAGTTGTTGTTTTAGGTTGTTCAGCAAGGAATTGAATAATCTCCTGTTTGTAATGTATTCTTGATCAGATAGTTGCAAGTATTTGACATTTGAATTTGAGCAGTCTTGATTAGAACTGACAAACATTACTGTGCATTGACCAGATGAAAATAACTCTCTGAAAACTTTCCAGTTCACTTGCTCTGCTTAAATGTTGCTGCTCAGTAGATACAAAACCATGAACTTTCTCATTTTAAAATGCAATTGGACAGTAGCCAAAATGTGTTGTATTTCATTTTTTGAAGGCAATGACTAAAATCATCTTTTCTGTGCTCCGCTTTTTATGTCTTTGTGATAGGTACAAGCACTTCGAGTGTGGGGAAGGGCAGGGAATTCTGTGTTGTCGTAGCGTGCAGAAAACTGCAGATAATGTTAGACAGCAGGATTTGGCTCAGGGTCAGCAGGTAAAAGTTCAGTCCAAACAGGAGTTGGTGGGCCTTCATAGGAAGTCTCCCAGTCTTTTGATTTGAATGCTAAGAAATACAACTGGATTTAACATAAAAATGTTGTTGGGATCAGTCTGATGGAGGAATTTGGGAACCGTTTTTATTGTTATTGTCCCTATCTATTTTAGGCTGTATTAATAACAGAAAAATAGATTGAAACAAGACAAATGTTGAACCAAACTGTGATTTTTAGGAATGCATGTTATAGTCATGTGTCTTGTGAACAGGGCAGTTATTATGATGAAGAGTATAACCTGAGAACGTACGTAAGAGGAACTACAACAATAAATACATGAAATAACAAGTATGACTCATGAAAGTAACAGCTCATTTTTAAGCATTTTATAAATGTTTCTGACACTACTGGAAACTAAATCTCACCTATTAGCAATGCTCTTGAATAGACTGTAAAATGTTATTATTCAGAATCATACCCGCAAGTCGTCAGTCTATTTTGTTGTAATTCCCATGTCATCATTTATTAATTTGCTTCTGCTTGTTCTGATTCCTACCAGAAGAACTATTAGTAACAAAGATGATTCCTCTGTGATAGTGAACATGATAATGTCTAAATAATAAAAAATATGACATAATTTATACCCAAAGGCTTCATTGTTTTAATCAGAAATTATCAGATTGGCAACAAGGTTTAATGCAAAGGTGATGTGATTTTGCTGGATTCCAGTGGTTTTACTCTATTCCTAGTTAACAAATCTAATCACAGCTCAAAAGCCGCTGAGTGTTTGCCTTTCTATACTGTCAGCTTGGGTATCAGGGTTTCTTTGTTTTGTGGGAGTTAAAATTGTGGAGTTGTCTTCCTTTTTGAGGACAGTATTTATACAGTGCCAAATAATCTATCGGTTCCTTATTCATGCACTGTTCACGCAGTGACAGGGAGATGCAGGTGCTGAACCCAGAGGAGCAGAGTCCAGAGGTGCCCAGAACGTTGCTGTCGCTCCTCTATAGCACCCAAATGACTATTCCTGGGACCTTTTTCAGCATCTTCTGCCTCACCTAGGTGCTCCCAGGCACTTTGGAAGTGCACCCTTCCCAGCCGTATCTGACAAATGAATATCTGGCAGGTCCTGGGACTCCCAGCTGCAAGGGGCAAATCACCCTGCTATAAACAGTCTGCCAAGACGGTAGCTTAGAAACAAAATATGCTGCAATCCTACTGTCATAGCTCTTTTGGTGGCAAGATGTTTTCTTTAAGTATTCTCAGTGGAATAAGCTGCTGGCTTCAAGCTGCAAGAGATATCGAAGCCGGGGGGCAGCACTCATCGCCTGAGCCCGGGCTCATAAAGCCGTGGCACTGCTGGACAGGGCGCTGCACGAGTGGCAGCAAAGAGCAGTTAGGAACATAAAATGTTGGGGAGTAAAAAACCAGTTGTCCTCATTGCAGCAGTGTTATGCTGGATGATGAAACCTGTGTTTTTCTTTTTCCTTTTTCCTTTCTTTTTTTTTTTTTCCTGGGTACTTACATTAAAGCCCTCCCCACACCCCCAGAAAAAAACCAAACAGGGCATATTTGCAGGGGGTGGTGAATAGAAGAAACCCACAAAATAAGGGTGCTCACCAAACTTTTACTCCTGTTGCTCCTTTGCTTTCTAGCATAAAACCTTTACGCTATTTCTGCTGCTGTTCTGGCAGCCCTGGTAAGTCATTTCAGCACAACAGTTTTGTTTTATTTTTCTGGTGTCTCTTTGGTTCTAGGCAGTCAGTATCTAGAACATGGCACTTGCCAAGAAGACAAGAAGGATTTTGGTTTCAACTGTTAATAAGTTCGCTGAAAAAGTACACATTTGGGGTGATATACATCTATTTCCAAATTTCTGTTCCACTTGACAGTTTTATTTGTAGAACAATTTGGAGAACACTATTTCGGAGAGTCAAAATACTTTCTTTCAGCTTTTTTTTTTTTTTTGATTAAAAGTGTAATGTTTGCATTTTTGGTAAATGAACTAGACCAAGTCTGAAACAAAATGAAAAAATCAACATATTTTTAAAAGAGGGTGTTAGTATAAAAGCAAAATATTCCTTTTAAATTAAACAAACATTTTGCCTTACCCTGAAATCACTTTTTTCCTAAATCCTCCCCCAATCTCTGTAATTAAAAGAGAGTCTCTGAGTTTTTTCCTTTTCCTTTTTTTTTTTTTTGGATCAGTGCCCAAACAGAAATCCATTATTCACACAGCTCTATTGACAGAGCAGACACTGAAATCCTGTTGGAATTCAAGCAAAGAGTAAAGGGAAGTAAGGTAATCAAAGCAGTGTTATTTTAAGATCCAATATTATGTTCTGCCAGAGCTTGACAGCGAAGCTCTGCGCTTATGGAAACTGAAGACTCTTTGGGGGTAGAATATTAATGATGGTGTGCTCAGTTACCTGTCTGTACTTCCAGTTCAATCACAACGTGTCCTGTGGTCCCTAAGAACGGTTGTCTGCAGAGGCAGCTTGCGATGTGTGCTCCCTCGGTGCACAGCATCACGAGAGGCAGGAGCGTCCCCAACAGCTCCGCTTGAACCCTCCAGAAGGAAGGGGCTGCAAGGAGAGATGACGTCTGGTTTTATTCCTGGTTGAGGGCATGAAGCTAGCAGCTTTCTGAGAAGTTCTGTTTTAACAGAAATCTCAGCAAAGCCAAGTTCTTATCTGGGGAGAATTCTTGATTTTTCATCTTGTAATGGATTAATGAAACAAAATGAATTTGCAGAGTCTGTTTAATTTCTCAGAGAAAAGATTTACTGTGTTCAATTTATTGAAAGTAAGTTTTAAAGAAGTTCTATCTGACATATCAGAATAAGATCTTAAATCTCCATTGATGCAATGTGTCCAGTGGCACAACACCATATTAATGGCACATCTAGATTTTGTTTCTCCTGTAAGAGTAGCATAATCTTAGGTTGTGATCATTCTTTATTTTAGAAACTGAAACTTCTAGAAACTAAAAGAAGCAGTTTTATTTGTAAAATTAAAATGGTTGTTTTCAAGTTAACATGGAAATGCACCTGTCTTTGATCTGACCTTACTACATGGAGTAACAAAAATAATTTTTTCTTGAGTGACGCTTTTTCCCCACATCTGCCTGAACCTGTGAGGGCTTTGACTTACTGGGGGTGGAGAGTGCGCTTCTAGTGATGCACAGGAAATGAGAGAACAATGTATAGCTGAAAGTTAAATAGCTCGGTCGATGGATTATGAACTGTTTGTCTCAGCTTCTTAAATCACTGAGGTTCAAAAAGACAGACTTATGTACTGCTATAGTCAAATTTGTGTGCTGTCAGCATTAGCAGGACAGAACTTGCAATGAGAGTTTTGCCTGAGGAAGGTGTGATTAATACATGTACGTTATGGACCATTCATGTAAATGCAAAATGGAGGTGAGACAACTTTACAGCTGTAAGATTTGGAATTATTTTATAGTAAAATTATCCAATTGCTTGACACACTTGCACGTACAATCAATAAAATTAAACAGGTACTAGCTCTTCTGAGCCTGTGGGTTCAGTTACTGTCATGGGGCTCAGCCTTCTGCACCACATTGCTCATTCCTCCCCTTAGTTTGTTAGTGTATCGCACCATACCTGTCAGAGCTGTTGATCCCAAACCAGTACATTTTCCTGACTGTTAGAAACACAAATCCTAAAAGGCAACATGCAGAGCCTTCTGGCGGTTAGATAGGATCCATACTTCTCATTTTGCAGCCCTGGTGGAAGGAGCATATTGCAGTGTAGTAGCAAGGCTGATGAATATTATGAGTGTTTCAGGAATCCTGAAGAATGGTGTGTGGTTTGTTCAGTAGATTTGAGACCCATTTTTTTTGTAGTCATGAAGATTGATGCGCTCTTTGAGCAGACTGGCTGTTTACGAGTCAGGTGGAGTGGATGTAGTTACCTCCGTCAAGCCTTACCTCACAACAGCTGGTACCATGCCAAATATTTGATGTCTCCTACTGGCAACATTTAAAAAGAGAAAATGCTGATTGTGACCTGTTCTAGGACTGGTGCACTGATAATTTGAGGACAGACACCATCATGGATTCAAGTGAATTTACTGTCTTTCCATCCTCTACTGTAATTGTTGTCTGCAAAAGAAACAGAAGATCAACTTTAGGTTAATTTCAGGGTAAGTTGCGGAAAAGTAAGAGCTTTCTTTGCTTAGTCACACTTTAACAGTTTTAATTCATTCAAGATCAGAGCAAACATATGGCCTACAAGGCAAGGAAGATAGAGACTCAAAAGTCTATAGGTAATTCTTGTAGTAGCTACATTTGCATAAATATCTATGTCTTAGAGACAGGCATATTGTGCTAACATGCAGGGTGAAATATCTAATGCTGGAAAGCTGGAAGGCTGTGGGCTTGAATCTAGAGGAAAAACTCAAACCTACTTTGATTAATTTTCTTTATCTTTGCATGCAAATACGTTGTGTGAATTCCAGCTGAACTGTGGCTGTGCTTTTTCAAATGCTGGTGGTGCGATTTGTGTCAGTCATCCAGAAGGCAGGTACAATTGGTATCCAGTGGTGATGTTAGCTCTGTGTAGTTGGCAGACAGAGATACCAGTGGAGCTGATTAGGGATATAGCCAGCTTTCATCCTCCCTATACTTGTCAATATAAGGTATTACAGCTACCTGTGAAAATATTTTTTCTGTGCCAACTGAACTAAGTGTGAGCTTGTGGTTGGTGCAGAATGCCCTCACATGAATTTCTATGTAAAAACATGATTCATCACAGTATCTAGTGCTCCTTTATGGTACCTAATGTCTCCAAAAGATGTTTTCAAGACTTCAGAGCAGTGTTAAAATGGTAAGGGCAAAGGCCATTTCTTCCCTGTGGCTGTTTCAGCAGAGAGGGGATGGATTTTCAAAGATCCAGCTCCCACTTGCATTAGTGAGAGGGAGCAGCAGGTTCTTATATATATATATGTGGGTTTTTTTAAATGAACCTGAGCTTGAACCACCTGTAGATTTGGAACAAAGGTTCAAGGTAGCCCTTTCAGAAATGGGAATTATAACATTAAGAAAAATATAAATACAATTTATTATGGCAAGATCTGTATTGTTTTAAATGTTTTGGAATGTCTGGCATAAGTTGATCTGAGTTTGTGATGAAGGTTACCTGAAGAGCATGGTGTGTGTGAGTGACCTGTAGGTTTGCCTCACTGGTGCAAGTGATTTGAAGAAACTGTATAGAAGGATTAATATTTGTATACTAGGCTAGTGCAAATGTATATTTTCAATTATTTATTTATAAACCATTTTTAAATGTGTAGGGGATTTTACTGAGTTTGGTGCTTTCTAATCTTTCTAGAGAGACTGAAATAAGGTTCCTGTATTGTATTTTATAGCTGTGAAAGTATTTATAGCTAATTTTTTTAAGTCTGGAAAAGAAACCTTAAAACAGATTTATTTGGTTTTGCCCCTCACAACATATTGTAGACAAAACCCCCAGGTTGTTTCAGGAAGAAATGAAAAAAATGCCTGAAAGTGCCAATAGCAATTCCTGTTCTCTCAGTGAAATGGAGCATGCAGCATAAAATACCTGTTTGGCTGTTTTCTTTAAACTAAGCATAACTTCCCATACATGTTGAGTTCATATTCGTATTAGAGATTTATTGTACTTCTCAGGGAACACTGATTCAACAAACAAGAGATGTGAGCAAAGTAGGATCCTTCTTGAGCGGTATTTGAAAGGTAGGTAGATGACAAGTTCTGAACTTATGTGGATAGAAGAGGGAGGAGGCTGGAAGGATCGATTTGAAAAGTGTTGTGAAGGACAGGATTCTGGATCTGCGATCCAAAGGTGGCATCTCATCCACAAGGGTTCTGCTCTTCGGGATTAAGCGGGTTCCAAAAGTGGTTAAGGATTTCACTGCTTTTCTACTAGTGAAGGAAGTGTTTAACATACGTAGGTATACTTCTTGTTTAACATACCTAGATATACTCCTTGTATATGATTTGGTAATGTTTGTGTTAAGTCTCTCAAACACACAGCGCTGGTTACACGCTCTTGAGGAATGCAAAAAGTGGGGATGCTTTGCGATGTCTTTTTATCCTCCTCATCCCAAGCAGAATCTCTAAGGCATTTTATGCTTTAGTTCCACCTTTGTTGGTTTTGATACATATAAAGAGGCTCTCTGAAAATAACTAGTGGCTATTCATAGCATTCACATCAGTGGTATTTTCACCTGGTTTTGACATGGTGCTTTTAGAACCTCTTTACACAGTTGCGACCTCAAAACTTCCTTGGGCTTCCTACCAATATCCCTGTAAGATACGAGAATTCAGAGATTTTTGCATTAATACCGTCCCAAAGCCATTTGTCTTAACCACATATTCCAGCATATGTATATGACACCATTCATACAACTTTTCTGAAGGATCCTGTAGCTAAATTGCAAGAAAGCGCAGCATGGGTTGTGCAGGCGTGAGCCTTTCATTTAAGCAGCCCTTCTGAACATTTCGTATGTTGAAGAGACAGCTGATGGTTTGCAGAGATGTCACAAAATACTTCTAAAGAAAAAATAGAGTGAATGGGGAAAGTTTCATGTTCTACATATTTGTAGCATTTGCACTCTTCTGGGCACTGGTGTTTGACCAAGGTCCAGCCCGCAAACAGCAGAAGATAACTTTCCCTCAGTGGTGGCAATGGTTTGTGGCTTTCTCCAATGCTCAGCTGGTTGTTGAAGCAGGCATTTGAATCTTTAAGGGACCAACCCCGACAGCAGATTTTCTTTACATTAATAAATGGTTTCAAAGTTTTCTGCTGTTCAGTAGATGGATAAACAGCACGATGGTGTATCCTGATTTCTTTAGGATGCTGGGCTAAAGCAAGCCAGAAAACAGTTTTTAAAGCATTTGATATTTTTCAAATTCTTAATAGACAGAAAATTGCCCAATTCTCAGTTCAAAATTATTTTAGCCAAGACATTTTTTTCCAAGAAAAATAGTCAAAACAGCATAAAGGCTTTAAATTAAATAGAAGATCATTAGGGTGGAAAAAATGACTGGCTGTATTTTATTGCATTCTGTATGTGAGGTTTAGTGGGCTGGAATCCAACTTGTGCAATATAACTCATGAAATAAAAAAAAAATGTTTCAAAATAAGCCAATTAAGTTCTGCATGAGGTAGTATCATTTAAATTCTGGGAATTTACTGTCATCACATAATATTAAAAGAACTAAATGAAACCTGATTGTGCAGACAGGAGACTGAGACCTGGTAGTGAATATCTGTAACAACTGGTGGCATGTGGGGCTGGAGGCTTCCCTCCATCTCCGTCTGCAGGAGGGTTTGGGGTGTGGGGAGAGGAGAGGAGAGATATAGAGAAGTCAGGGTAGAAGAAAAGAGCAGCCTGCAGCCATGAGGTCTGTGCTCGCTATTCCTCAGACAAGGTGAAGGAGCTGCGCCCGAGGTCTGTTTGTGTGCCGTGCCGTGGGGGTCAGCAGCAAGTTTCTCCTGAGGTTTATGTGAGGGAATAATTCGAGCCTAACTTCAGTAGATAGCTTCTTACATTGATCTCTGACCACAGCCCTTTTAGCAGAGGAAAAAAAGAAGGGCTTTTTTGTGTAATTTAATCCTTTCCTGCTGGGTGGCCCTACAGAAGGCTTTTTCTGTAGCTGAAATTCCTTCGGTGCTGCACGTTGCGTACTGGAGAGGAATGATTGTGAGAGCCACCGTTATACAGTAGTTGTGGAGGTTGTTGAGTGGAAATTAAAGATAAGTGTTGCACTTTCTTTGAGTTTCTTTTTATCAAGCTGTTTATGATGTAGAGCTGATTGAAAACAATTTAGTCACTTTTTTTGAGGTTAATGGATGCTGGAGGGGAAGGCTCCCCCCCCCTTAAAATAAGAAGTTTTGACAAACTTTTAAGTAAGAATTCAAGACATGGAAATTTTTGGCTAGTTCTGCGCTACTGAGATTGGCTCTGGAGCATATTGGTTTTTGGTCTGGCAGGTTTTTAAAGTAAATCTTCCTCTTTATTCTAATTAAGTATTGTAATGCCAGTACTCTTCATTAAGCAGCAATTTGTGATTAGTTAGGTGGTTGTAATGGAAAGACAAGAACATGTGATGAAACAGTAGAGAAATTGCAGAGCAGGGAAAACGGCCATGGGATGCGGCTCCTAACTGCTCTTTAACATCCTCCTGTTGGCAAATTTTCCACTGAATTCACTGCTCTCTGTGGGACGGGATTCGATCCTCACATGGATCCTGGCTTGTGAGGAAAGATGAGTTCAGTGGACCTTAATTACTTGGACTTGAGTTCTGAAGCTGTGACAAGAAATAATGCTAAAAATCGCCATAAAAATGGAAAACTCCTAATTCCCCCCAAACTTGGAAGCCAAGCTATTATTGTAAGTGTAGATTACATTATCACATTTGTTTATCTGTGAATTGAATCTAATATTTAATAAAAGGCAGCTTTTGTGAAGCGCTAGAGTGAATATGAATTAGTGAATTGAAAAAGATTAGCACTTAGAGGAGGTTGAGAACAATTTAAAATTCCATTGTTTGGTGTTTTTCTTTCTGTCTGCATGAAACACATCTGTAATTGTCTCAAATTAGGTACTGCCTTTGTTTAGAAGAGTTAAACAAGTAACAGGATAAGATATTTCATAGTTCCTTTTTAAATAAACAGCCTGTTCAGTTTTTATCTTTAGGCAGTTTGCAAATGTCAGAGCAAAGCTTTTGAAGAGAACGTATATACAAGATGGATTTCCTTTAGAAACTGAATCGTCCTGTATCGTTGGGATGCATTTTCCAATTTTGAAGCCTGGTCTTCCCAAACTGTATGATTTTAGTGTATCCTTTTACCATGGTTCTTAAAACAGATGCATTATTTAAAAATTCCTATGGAGATGTGGGAATTGGACTGTAAGCATGAATTTGTTTAGTGCCTTTCCAGGAGCTGTGGTCTATGTTTTGCTCATCGGTAGCCTGATGGTGTTGCTACCAATGAACCCTCCCATTGACCCAGTAGTTACCAAGCCCAGGAAGAGAAAAAAGGAAAAGACAGATGAATGAGTCAACACATCCATGTGGACTGGGTCAGCAGCTATGCAAGCAGAAGACAGTGCTTTCTCCTTTCATATCACCGATGAGGGAAAAGCAATCACACAAAGTTAGTTGCTGGCTTGGTCCTGTGGCTAGTGGTGTCCATGGGGATTCAGGCACTATGTGCAGGGGGAGATGGGTGTATTTTGAAAAGTGACTTTTCTGGAAGAAGTGAGAATATTTATCTGCCCCTAGCAAGCAAGCAGGGAGTTCACTGGGACTGGATGAACCCAGGGCGCTTTGCTGGGGGGATGAAGTCACTGCCAGGTGGTGTGAGGTCCACCTGTGCTCCCTTTCCACACCTCCTGTGGCACTGCATCTAAGTCTGTCCCTGATTTGGGCATTTTTTCCACTGGAAAATGTGCGTGTGATATAAGGTACCGAGTCTTTTTTGTAGTGAAAATGTGATGACCCAGCAGGACTGGTAAGTCCTTGTGACCTTAATGATAGACTGTTGGGCAGTTTTGTAGAAATGGCTCTGTCCATGCTTGAAGCAAGGGGGACATGGGTCTTAGCTGCCCATAGTACATTATAGAAACCAAGATAATCCTGTAAATTCAATTTTTTGTTACCAGATGCAAAATTCCCATTAAATTTAACGTAGCAAGAATTTTCCCCCACGGTTTCAGCAGATTTCCCAAGTTTAATACAAAGTCAGCACTGTTTTGTTGTACGCTTAGTGCTGTGTCAAAGGAGACTAGAGCCAAGAGAGTGTTTTGTTCTTTTTCATGGTGTTTACAAATAAAGCTGACTGATTTGGTAACTCTCTTAGAAACTCTCTGAGAATGTAAATTTAGCAGAGTGCTCCCTGGGCATGCATAGATCTAAAGATAGCAGTTTCTTGCCTATCAATACGTATCTTAAGGCCTTTACATTTAATGCTATATACAACTTAAATCCCAGGAAAATAATTCCACTACTGCTGTTCATTTATATCATAGGAGTCTGCATTAAGTCAGACTAGGCTAGGTTTTCTAATACATTATTTATTTAAGTCTTCAAAATGTCTGTGGTACTGCATGTGGCTGACAGAGCGTATTCTTGTTTGTTAATATTATATGGCAACCCAAGGTGCTTAAATAAATGAATGACTTCAAATAAAGCTGTAATTTTAAAAGCCACGTTTTTTTTTCCTGTTGTAACTATAGCATCCCATAATCTTAGCTCTGATTTCTCTTCTCTACAACCACCTACTTCAAATAGTTCCAGAAGCATCTTTTTTTTGTTTGTGTGTGAGATAACCACATATTTACGTCTTGAATCTGAATATCTAGCCCAGATTCTTCCCCCACCTGGGTGATAGAAGCTTAGAAACACACTTAAATTCAATAAAAAACCTCTTACGTGAAGGGTGAAGCACTGAGCTCATATTATCTGACAGCCCACAAAGCTTACAAATCAAAATACATGAGAGTGCTGCGCAAGTGAGGGTGAAACAAATGGTATACAATACTTGGAAATGAATGAGTCGTGTGAATGAACACTGGCATGTACATCCCCAGCCCCATATTAAGATTAAAGTGAGTTGTCTGCTCTACAGTTGCATAATTGCTTCTGTGACTGATTTGGTGCTGCTCTGTAATAAGTTGTGAATACTGTATGCTGACCTGGTTAATGGGATGTTTACTAAATGAATATATTTGTATAGTTTAATAGGAGGATGTTTGGAAAAATTAGCAGGATGGGAAAGAATGGCTCAAGAGAGTAATTTTTCAGCAAGTGCTGAGGTTGTAAAGAGGAAGGCAGTCTGCCTTGCTGTTGGTGTTTGGGGGCTCGGAGGGTGAGGTTGCGTGGGGCCCCTTCGCTCCCAATTGCAGGGAGGTCTGCGCCCTGGGTGTGTACATCTGCACTGAGCATCCCTGTCCTGGCTCCCCAGGCGAGCAGGACACGCGGGCGGCTGCTCTGGGCTTGGGGTACCCAGGCTCTGCACCCCACTGAAGATCTCACCACTATGGGGATGCGTGCCGGGGGGAGCAGCCTCCATCTTGCAGCCACGACACCTTAATTTTTAAAAATATCTTTCTTGAATTTAGCTATTTTAAGTACTATGGACTAAGATAATTATTTCATGAAGTAATATTATCTGCAAATTAACCTTGGATCTTTGCGTAGGCTCAGAGAGATAAGGAATTTTATCGCAAATTGCAGACTTACTGGGTTTAACGTAAAGGCCGTGGCAAGTAATACATTTAAACTGCATTTAAGTAGTAAAGACCAGAATATCAAAGTCTAAAAGCAATAAACATTAATTTATTCAGAAAGTTTTTATATTTTCTTTTCAGTTTATATGTTCTTTTCACACACTGTCATTTAATGAGGTTATATTCTGATTAAAGTAGAAAAATAAAAAAGTAAAATGTTTTATTTCAGTAGATAAAAATGTAGCTTTTAAAATATATCAGCTTACCCTGTGTAGTCTGAGCTAGCTGTACAATTTTTCCTTCGTTTAGCATGGCTGCTAGACTAACAGATTTTGGGGGAAAAACTCCCCCTCATATAGAGTTTCAGTTGAAATCCATATTTTCATTTTCAATGACAACTAATAAATTTCCTGTAATCCCTTTCAAATATTCACTGGCAGTATTCCCAGACATATATTTTGAAGGTTAAATGGTTTAGGATTTATGTACTATACTGTGTAGGTTGGTCTGAATAAGCTAATAAGTCTGTACGGCCCCTTCATTGCCAGAGACCAGTTTGTATCTCAGAAACACTATAGCTGCGGTAGCACGAAGTTTTGTCTGGTTAATGAACTGTGGTTCTAACAACCCCAGGGTGAGGTGCTGGGCTGGAAAACTGCTTTTGCTGGTCGCAGAGCTCACTTGGGTATCGTTACGTAGGGCTGCTTCGTGTACCGTAGATGCACCTTCCTGGCAGCTGAAGGTTTTGGCTCTCTGTCCAGAAACATCTCTTTTTTTATAGGCTGCAATTGGCATGAGTAAAGAGTAATAATTAAAATAATATTCCACGAGGTTTGCATTTTAGTATGGCGGTTTGATTAAAACTGGATCTGCCTTTTCCTCTCCCTTGAGGACCATTGCTCGCTTCGTGGCTAATGAAGTGGAACGAGCACTGTGATCAATATTTATGGTGTCACTCTGGGCACCTGCAGTTCTTTCAGCCCTTCTTGTACTGTGGAGCTGGAATAGAGGTTTTTA
Organism: Anhinga rufa; assembly: GCA_013400875.1. NCBI lineage: Eukaryota > Metazoa > Chordata > Aves > Suliformes > Anhingidae > Anhinga > Anhinga rufa. The sequence goes on from VZTV01014852.1 coordinate 24,069, forward strand.
ACTCCAAGATAATTAATGGCTAACTGTGCAACTTGATATGAAGTCTGGAAAGACTGTTCTTAGTAGTGCTTCTTCTGAAGGTTACATGTGACTTGCACAGATTTACTAGTTCTTAGACAAAAAGTAGGAACTCAGTTTTCTTTAAGGGATGCACTTTTGGATCCCTCAGTCACCCTTTGGTGTTATTATGGGGTCTCCCTGTATTGGAAACAACCACCCTTGCCGTTGAATGCACAAAAATAAGGCACTTTCCAATTCTTTCAGCTGAGTTTATAGACTTCTGCCCTACAGCTTTTCTTCTTTTTATGCTCCAGTCTCTACTGCAGGTTCCAGTAATTGCTGGAGATAGCATGTATTTAAGTCCACCCTGAATGCCGTGGAATGGGTGTTGGTCTGCACTTTTGTATCTTACCACTTTGGGGGCTGCTCCCAGCTGTGCCAGAACATTTTTACACAGCTGCTCATGAAGTCCACAGACTATGGCAATATTTTCTGTCCAAATAAGCCCTGCAGTACTTTGTTCCACAGTTCTCTTGACTCCTTCAAGGCTTTCCCAAAATAGTAATATCATCTTTGAACTCTTGGTGCATTGGTTTGTTGCAAACTTTGCCCGTTCTCTGCCAGTGACAGTGGCTGGAGGCAGTCCAATGTAATTAGTAAGTATTTGGAGACTCTGCTTTGGCAGCCCTGTTAAATCTGTGCAGTGAAAGCAGGATTAGTATGGGGCCTCATCTTTTTTTTTCTCATTAGGGCATCTCTATGATCTGTAAGCTTATTTAGTTGGAAATTAGCCATTCTTATTAACACAGGACATACCCTTTGGTCCAAATTCTGACATCGGATAAATGTATATAGTTCCCACTAAAGAGAAAGAAAATGCATTCACATGCTCCAGGGTGGAAATTTGCCCTTTTGTGTCCGTTGCAGTTCTCCTGGAGGAGAATTTCATTTTCTAGTAAAGGCAATAAATTTTCTCTGCTCAGATAAGTGACTACAGAGGTTCATCATCAGGATTTGAAGAAATAAGCCTCCTAAGAAGATGGATGATGACAAGGGGAGTAAGAGTTGTTATCCAATCATTTGTCATGGTCCAGAACATTAAGATATATGGCTAAGACCCCAAAGGTGTGTAAAAGTTCCTTTTTCCAGCCGTCGGTTGGTATGTAATAACTTATCCTCTGCAGTCAGCCAGTATTACATGCTCTCTGAAAACTCATTTTGTTTGCATCTCTTTGTATACACAGCACATAAGCGGTAACATCATATATTGCTGGGAAGTATACTACACATCATAGAAATGTAGCCCCACGATTACTGAATATAGAGACAGACTTCCCCAGCACTCATGTTAACTCCCTTCTCTCCCTCCTCTATCCATTAACATTAACATTACCTGCCTTGCCTCTTTTGCTGTGATAGTGTTCTACTCCAGGCTTTCTCCAGAGACTTTTCCCTCTGACTCCTTTTCTGTGGTTCCCTGCTTTACAGCGGTTTCCCTCTAGTTCTTCCCCTGTCTCAAGGCTTCAAAACCACGTAGCAGCCATGTGGTGAAAAACTAGATTAAACATTCATGGTTGTAGGAGTGCTTGTTAGCAAATATGTATTAATTCAACACTTCTGCTGGTTTCAATATGTTGGGAGGTTATGTTGCCAGTGAGGTGACTTTAAAGTCTGTATTTGACTACATTTCAACTAACTGCTTGACAGCAGGTAAAAATCTTGCTCTGCTTACCTAGTTTCAAAGAAAAACCTTTCCCCTTTTTAACAAGTGAGTATTCCTCTCCAAACCAAACATGGTTGAAACCAGATTTCTGAGGGATTTTCTTAAATTCTGTCTTTTCAGCTGGGTTAGCTGATCTTGAAAGTTCACCCTAATGTAGGGGACATCATATTTTGCTATGCTAAACTGCTCCCTGCCTTGCTGCTTGTTGCTGGGAAGCCATGTGAAGATGCTTGCCTTGTCCCGTCTGGGCTTGCTGTGGCACAGAATTTCTCAGTAGCCTAAATTTGATTAACTGAGCCTGTGAGAGCTTGATATCGTGCACTGAGTCCTACTAAACACATGACAAGGGCTTAGATATGAAAGTCTCGGGCATAGTCCTCAGTGGTAGCCTGTAAACCTGTGTAGGGTCATAGATGTGGTGGGAACAGAGTAACGCTCTGGAATAATCATGATGTTGGTGCACCTCAGAGGTTTGTGACTAGAGAACCATAGAATGTCCTGAGCT
>VZTV01014856.1:0-12871 GCA_013400875.1 Anhinga rufa
TGATTTTTTTTTTTTCTTTTCATGAAAAAAAGATTCCCTTTTGGACAGCCAGACAACTCCTCAAGCTGGAAGGTCAGTTACTGATAAAAAGACTTTTGGACAAATTACTTAAGTACATTTATTGTCTTTCCTCCAGAAGTTGCTCCCTTTTACCAGCTATATATTAGGAAAGAGAAAAAGGAAAAAGGGATTGGTTAGGAAAGAAATTAAATTATCAGCAGTAAGTTTCATTCACTGTGTCTTGCAGCCAATCCAGGGTTTAAAAAGGAGAGAAAGAGGTTTGCCAAAAGGATGCAGAAGAGAAATCATCCAGAGATTTAGTCAGGCACTTCTATCTACTCAAAAGAAAACACCAAGAAAGGTGTCTGCTCACCCATGTTGGAATTTCTGATTATGCCTTTGTTACTTCAATATCTTTTTTTGGGGTACATTTTGGTTTATGTGCTGTCCGTGTCTGAAAGAGCCTGGAATTCTATCTTTGGGACAGAAAAAAGCACAGAAATCCAAAGAATACATAATGCTTCTAGATCTTCTAAGAAGCAAATAACTTGATGCAGAAGCCTAATGAAAAATACAAAACCCTAGACAGGAACACTCTTTACCAGGATTTTGCATTTCTTTAGGCATTCTCAGGGGCCAGATGCAGGAAGATTTCTTTACTGCCAGTAAATGGTTAGCAGGGGACATCTAGAGAGTGACACGGGTTCTGGTTTTGCCTGACAGACAGCCTTTCATTGTTTTAAAAGGATTTTTCTGCTTAGATCTTTTCTGCCTATCTGCTACAACCAGACTGCCCAGCATCAGATGCAATGGTGCTCAAAGCTAATGAAACAGGCTTGGGTACAGTCCATCCATCTGCCTNCCCCCTGCAGACATTAGCAAACTCCATTTTTCAACAACATGGGGAATTCATTTAATCTAACTCCACACATCTGTGATACAAACACACACATTTAATGGTATCACCTAGAAGCCTTTTACAGAGAGAAAAAGGCATTTAGGGGATGTGGCTCACCTGAGCTATTACAGGCTCCACCTGAGGATGAGATGAGCTACACGCTATAAATTACTATCTCCCCTGAATGCAAAGGGTGATGAGTAAGTCATAAAAGATGACAAGTGTTAGGGGAGATAAATGTTAGCTGGCAAGTCTGCAGGCAGTTCTGGTCTCTGCATGCCAAGGTCAAGCCCCACTACTCGTTCTTGTTCTTAAAGGAGGTGCTGGAGAACCAGAAAGAGAACTGGGGGTAACACAAAGCTGGGAGAAGCCATTGGTTCCCAAAGAAGGGTAAGTTTCAGGATCATGAGATTTTTTTTACCTAGACCCCCTACACTTCTTTTGCTAGACTGACTGTCCCCATCTTCCCACAGGTTACAAAGTAAACAGCCAATAACATACATGCACTTTAACCAGTATTAGATTCCATTTGGCAGAGGGAAGGTTACTTCAGCCTAATTTCAAGAAAATCAAAAATTGCTTCAGAACACAGAACTAACAGCTATCATCTTTGCTTACAGCTGGTAACACCTAAAAATAGTGAACCTGGCATTGTGTATTACTAATGTTATTCTGACAACACTCCTGCCTTAAATGAATACAGGAGTAGTACAGTAGTACAGCCTAGGTATGAAGAAGAGAGGCTAGAAATACCTAGTAATTTAATGCAGGGACAGAAGAGTTGAAGTCTGGAGACAAGTCTCAAATGCCTCACTCTCCAAAAGGTAGCCTTTCCACTCCTCTAGGAATAACAACAGGGCAATGCTTAAACGAAGCAGGAAGTTAAACATAGGACAGATGTTCAAAAGGATGTGCAGAATGATACAATCTGTGGAATGTTCAAATGGGCCAAGGGCAAGGCAGCTGCTACAAGCAAAAGAAGAACATCAGCTAATTTTCAAGTTGGGTGGATGGGTGCAGCAAAGGAAAAATGTTACATCTTACCGACCTGCCTACTTAAATATCCAAGTTCTAGATGTAACTTACTGATTACCCAATACATAAAGTGTGATTATCCTTTTAACAGCATGACAGTCTCCACATACAAGACTCAACTGATTTGAGTATTATATACTAGGCTGACAGAGTGCTCAAAAGTTTTTACCAAGATATTTTATGCCAACAAAATCTGCTCTTCAATCCTGTATCCCTTACTTTTAAGCAAAGAAAATGCTTAGCTACCCACTGCTGCCCCACAGTTGACATCCAGCATCCTTGCACTGACCGGACAGAGTGCGTCTCAGCTTTTCGACGCTCTTCTGCATAATGACACACACACTAAAATGTCAAAATGAAAAACAATAAAATCCCAGTGTTTGAAAAATACTTCAGCATATTCATACAATGGTTAGAAAAACTAACACCATCCACTTGTATGTTTTACAAATGTATCACCAAGTTAGACTCAAAATCTCAGAAAATTCCAAAAGCTACAGGGTCTCAGGTTAGATCACTAGTGCAGAAGAAAATGCTATCACTTCAGAAAACAACACTGATGAAGCACTCCATGTTCTTTCTTTCCAGCACCAAATCACTAGAATACATGGCATTAGGAGATCCTGCTGAAAGAGATCTTTGAGCCTGAAGGAATATAAATCAAAAGGTCCAGAGAACACTTGCTACTAGTTTCCATCACAGTTTTTGAAAAGAGAAAACCCTCTAAAGCAGTATCACATGGCAGCTCATACAATACAGGCAAGTGATAATCTTTAAAACTACTGGAGAAGAGCCTTCAGCTTACTTTAATCTTGATAAAAAATTTCAGCTTCATATAAAGTTACCTACAAGCATTCTCCTTACAACACCTTTTGACGAAGATGCATCCTTCAGACGTGTTTCTCTTATCTTGGAGCATTACAAGTGATCATGCAGCCACGATCTAACTTTGGGGGACCACATAAGGACTTTTGAAAAGAGGACATTTTTTCTCAGCAACCTGTTGGGCGTAGCTTCTCTCAACTAACCTAGTAAGTATGAAAAAGTAAGTAGGTTCGGAGTGATGCAACACAAAACCAAACAGATTTTTGTACTGTACATACTGCAGCTTGGTCAGGAAAGAGCAATGTTGTCATTAGGAGGTGACGTATCAATATGTAGTTGTAACACCTACCTCTGGTTGGGTACTGGCAATGTTTCACCATATTTTCATTAGAGTTGTTATGACCTCAGACTCCTGTTTAGTAGCTTGCAAGCCACAGCCTTCAAATATACATAGGTAGGGTTTTTGCAGCTTATTTAGGAACAAATTGAGATTATGGAAAAAGCAAGTACATTTCACAGAATAGGCTGTGAAGTTATTTACAAAAATTAAGAGAGCTGCATATTGGAATGTAGTGAAGAACTGTCAATATTTTTAATAGCATGGAATAAACAAGTACTACCAACCAGGAGAATATATAAAATGCCATACATACCAGGAATGGTACTAAAAAAAGTTATACTCAACTGTTCCCTATTAGCCATCAAATTCTAAAAGCCTTTCAGAAAACAACAAGAAAGGCATGTTCCATCACTGGCTGGTATTCTGGTATGTGCACACAATCTGGAAGCAGAGAGAAATACTTACATCTTTCATCAATGTTGAGAAGAACAAAAGCAACAAAGAGTTGAACAAAAATTTAAACTCCTCTAGTGTTCTAACAGAAGTAAAATGACAGCAGGAGCTAGTGGAAAAGCCTTTTGATCTCAGATCAGAATCCTGTAAGATCTGACTAGGGCTCCCTATTCCTTTTTTTTAATGCCAGTTTTATAAAGATATGTGTTTGCAAATACATGACTTAGTTAATACTTGAAGGTCACAGTTCTGTCTGAGGTTTCACACTGGCTTAAGGAATGACAGAAGAACACATCCTGGATTTCTAAATGGTTTGTCAGCTGAAGTTGAGGGCAGGAAGCAGCTTATTTGAAATAGGTAATAAGAAACAAATATCCCATATTAACGGTTATGAACCAGAAAAAGACATATGCAGTGGTAAAAAGGAGTCAAGCCTTGGAGAAGACTTACTCCTCTCAAACAACTAAAGCTCTACTTGAGTTTGCACATTTAATCCTCACCAATTAAGATCTTCAAATTAAGTTATTAGGAGCTGACAGATAACTCATTTCATTACCTCTTCTCTCCCCACTACAGCAGCATCCACAGAACATTTCCCTTCTCTGCCCAGCAAGTGTAGGCCCTGAACGAGTCCTGACTGCTATAAAAGGCAAAAAAATCTTACTGTTATACACCCCATAGCTAGCCTCAGAGTATCTTTTCTCCTCCGATCAGGAATTCATGCAACAAAAAAGAATTTAATTAACTCTGTTATCAAGTATTCTACCTTTTTCTTTTTGGGGGGTGGGGACGGTGTTAACACTAATACTGTCCTGCTTTCAGCGACTCTCAGGGTTTCCTCAATAATACAGGGTTTAAAAACAAACAAACAAAAATAGTTCTTTATCCAATTACAAGAGTTAGTGGAAACGTCTAATTCAAGTAAACATTTAGGCAGCAGCCTGCCTAGCACCCCATCTAAAGTTGATTGACCTTTGGTAACACCAGAGGAACAAGACATTGCAGAGAAGCTATAATTCAATTACCCTATTTACAGTAATGGAAGTCACAGTATACGCAGGGGATCTTCAATATTCAACCAGCAGCAATACTACGACAGCTTAATCTAGCACAAGGCATGGCAGTGACTCAGTTTAGGCAGAAGACAAGGTACAGTCTACTGGTGTTTTATTTCAGGGATATTGTGAGATAGTGAGATATTTGGTTGTGAACAACCAGAGTAATTATTGAAGGGGAGGAGGAGTGAGGAAGGCCTCAACATTTAGAGTATTTCAGACTCCAACAGAGATGTTAAAAACACACTAAAGTCCTATTACTGAAAACAACCACAACAGTATCTGGATATTCAAGATGTCAACCTGAATATGCTCCAATAAAAAAAGACACATCCTGCAGCTTCCTGGATAATAAAAACCTCCACAGCATATGCTTTAATTCCTAGATATGCTTCATGCAAAATACCCACAGCACACACAAAAATCTGCTGTTGCACAAATAAACACATGCTGCAGCAAATTAAAAAAACAGAAACATGAAGCTGCCACAGCCAATGCCGCAAACAGCATATGGCACTTGCTTTATGCACAACACCAGAATTTACTGCAATTAAGACATACGTTCTAAAATTATAAACATGTGACCAGACAAAGCTGACTGGTTTTAACAAACTGCTAATTAAATCGGAATCCTCTTATCCTCTCTCTCTCTCTTCAGCTGAATGAAGCAGCAACTGCTACAGCAGAGTAGCTCATGCAAAATAGATACTGAACAACAGGCTTTTCTGTTAGGTCACCGTTGAGAAGGGGAATCTCCAGCGTGAGCCTGGCTGTCGTAGGCAGAACAGCAGAGTGCACACCGGAGATCACAGCTGGGCTGCTCTGTGCCAGACATGATTTTTACAGACCTACCGTCTCTGTTTTTCTTCTGCACATGAAAGCCTCCCCTTGCAAGCTTTAGGGCTGAATTGAAGACATGGGTGCTAAATAATTCATCCCACGAAGGGGGTGGAGGAAGGAGACCGAGAAATCCCAAACAATGCAGACAGAAGAAAACAAAAATCCCTCACCCTTTCGTCCCCCCTTCCAAACTTCTCTCGACTACTACGTTTCCCATTGCCCTCAGGATTTTCCTCTGTGCAGCAAAACAGATGTTACAGCCTCTGATCGAAGGCGAGACGAACTAATAAGTCTCCAGCGCACGTCTCCCGCCCGCCTGCGCTGCGGGCTGCCTGCTCGCCGCTGTGGGCGAGCCCTGCGGGCGCCCGGAACCCGCCCAGCCCAGGCCCGGGGAAGGACCAGCTGCTCGGGGAAGGCTTTCACCAGCCGGGGACAAGCCGAACGAAGGCACGCCACCCAGCGAGACGCCCTACGACGCGGGGAAGCCGACAGCTATTTGTACTTGTGGTGCCGGAGAGAAAGCAAACTTACAGCACCACCGCATCCGTCCCCGCCGGAGCGCCAGGGAGGGCCCCGCGCCGCCTCCGCCTGGGCCCCCCCGCGGCACCGCCCCGCAGCACCGCCGCGTTGCCGGGCGGCCGCTTCCCGCGGCGCGGGGCCGNCCGACCGCTGGAAGCCACATACCTTAGATTTCCTGCCGCCGCTACTATTTTTTTTTCTCCCCCCCAACCGCCCTTTCTTTGCACTGGGTGCCGGGGGCGGCGTGCGGGGCTGGAGCTGTTCGCTCGCTCGCCCGCCGGAGGACGGTCTCATTTGACATAGGATGTCGGTCCCAATTACTGCCGAGCCTGGTTCAGCGCCATCCCACTTAGGGCAAGTGAGTAAACAGCTGCTTCTGCCGGTTTGCAAGCATTAATAAAAAACAGTTATCTGCTCCCACCTGTCCGCCAAACCTTCCCAAAATATTCCCTGACTCAGTTCAATCCCGCTGGTGCTGCTTCGTCACCCTTCACCTTGCGGGCACCGAAGGCCCGTGCGTGACCTATTTTCCCGAAGCGTGCCAGGCCAGCGGAGCCTGCCTGGCTGCTCAAGTGGAGGCGAGAGGAGGAGGCCTGCCACCGGCCGCTCAGCCTCGCCACCAGCCGCTGCAGCCATGGCTGCTGGGGCCTGCGGGGCGCAGCGAGCATGGCTGCTCGGTAGTTGCCCCTGCAAAGTGCTACACTCCAGGTCTCCTTCATGTCAGGGTTTTTTTTCATGTCCTAAATTCTTTTAACTCATCGCCTGCTTGTGCAGTATCAGGGAGTGCCAGTGGCACATTTCTCTCACCAGCCCCCTCTTTCATTACAACCTTCTCCCTTTCTCAAACTCTTTGAAGGGGAAAACAAAGATCTACCCTTGTCCTTCCCCCCATACTTCCCTCTCCATACTTTCGATGATTTCAGTCAGTCCCATATTAAGAGACCCAAAACATGTGCTAGTCTGCTGCCAACCTTGGTCCATATAATCCTGCCTCACAAACTGTCTGATAGGCATCTCAATCTGAGTTTGGCACAGCTAAATTTACCTTCTTTTCCCAGCCACTCAGCCAGGCTCTGCTCTGGACTACCTACATCACAAAAGTTTAGACATCATATCTTGTTCCTCCTCTCACTTTTGCAAGTGGGACAATTGCTTTGACTTCCTCTTTGCCTTCCTAAGCATTGCAGGCATTTGTTTTGGTTTGGCTTTTCCCATCCTGATTCTAGGATTATTCTGGTGCTCAAAATCTATCCTGTTTACTAATACCTCAGGTTTAAGAGCCTGTTATACAACTGCCATAGTCCCCACATGCTATGCAGAAGTTAGTTGCTAAAATTATCTTTCTTTCCCATCATTTTAGCCACTTTTTACCCTTCTATTTAATTTCTTCATGTTCCCCTTTTCTTCCCACATCAGTTTCAGGCTTCTCACACTGAAAGCCCCATATACCTTGCCTTATTTGCATACTATATATATACACACATTTATGCTTAACAGCATCTTTTAAAAGCTACAATTTCACTATGGGCATTACCACTCTTTAAAATAACCAATGTCTTCATTGCCTCTTACATCTTGCTCCCAAAGGCAATAAACCATTCTATACTTATTAACAACACAGTTTTGGCACTACCACTTCAAAAATCCATTAACCTTTAATCTTTTGACTGCATAGCATGGATTTATGTTTTAAGTACAGAACTGAAATGAATACTTAGTTTCTACGTATTCATGTAAATAGGCTTCTTTTTGACCTACCCTTTTTGATCTGCTCATTTAGTCACTGTTAACAGCAGAGCTCCAATCTCCTCTGTTACACTGGAGGTTTTTTTTCCTATGTATTGTCATTTATTTATGCAAATTAAATAGTTGTTCTACCTGGAATTAAATACATCATAAAATGTTTAAAGTTAATAGCCCAAAGACTGGGTGTTCACTAGATTAGAAATTATATCATATAAAAGTTCTGCACAACTAAATACCTTTAAGCCATAACCACGGTAATGTAAAAATTTTGTTTCCTAATTAACACCCCTTAGCTTTTAAAAATGAATGGTCATGGTACCATACAAAGCAGCAAGAACACTGGCATCTTAAATTATAATAAAAGGTAAATAAGAATTATAATAATACTTAGTTACTGGATTTCAAACTGCTTTACAAACAAGCAAAATTTAAAAATATCACTAACTGGAATATTCACTACCTGTCTGATTAATTACTGTTTTAGTATAGGACCATTATTTGGTAAAGGTCCATTACCAACATAAATTAAGGAAATAAATTTGTCTTTTTAGAGTTTAAAAGGATATGGTTTCACCACAGATTATCTTAAATTCTGTCCAATTCCAAAAGTTCTCTATGTTCTCTCTCAATCAGCAGTTCATTTATCACCATCAAATTTCCCAGGTTTGCATCATGGACTCCTACTCCGCACATTATTCAGTTGTCTGAACCATCACAAGAAGAATGAATTTTGCACTATTTGCACATGTAGGTGTTCATAACTTACAGTGCCACTGAGCAAAAAAATTCCAATTTAGTTACCTGAGGCAAAAAATACCAAGGCTTAGTGAAGTGTAAGTGGCATCCCCTGCACCCGTGGGAACCAGCAACATATCATGGGACTTCCACATTTTAGATATGGGAGATTACAGGGATGCCCTAAATCCAGTAGTGTTGTGGCAAAAGTGGTTAAAACTATTGGTGTTCACAAAAAGGGAGTAAATGTTTGGCACTCGTGTCAGAAATAACCTCGAGTTATTCACATGTACACGTAAGCACACCTCTAAGCTACATCTCTGGCTTAGGTAGTCCTACTCCTATTGCTGCCTGCTCCGGGCTCGCTGGTGAAATGGCTGCTGCAGAAGATGGCTGGCACCATTGTGCTCACATTCTTGGTTCAGACATAACGCTATGTAATATCAAAGGCCTTTTCATTAATTATTTTTACACAGCACAGTATTTGAGACACTATTCAAGTCTTCTGGCTGATTAGGGGTAAAAGATGATATAGTATTTTCTTAATTGTTTAATTAGTTGGAGGCACTGTGCAAACGATGGCTGTAGAAACAGCTAACATCTACTACTTTTTTAGCTTAATTTAGGCAATACAGGGACAAAACAATGTGACTTTATGCATTTCGGCAAGGAAGGATGGATGGGAAAAAGACCGATAGAGCAATTACAGGGAATATGAAACACGCCCAGAGTCAACAAGTTGACCTCTAACGTTTGTCCTTTTAAAAATAAATACTTCCAGTTCAGCAAACCATCTCTGAGAAAGAAGAGTTATCCTACGTGTAGCTGTTAATCCTCAAAGCCCATGTCCTATACTTGTCATTTAGTTATTTATGATGGGAAAGGAGGAGGGGAAAGTACTACTCCAGACCATTAAAGAGTGGCAAATTATGTTTCCCTCCATGTTTCCCTCTTTGAGAGTCTCATTTCATCAAATGTGTTTTTTTTTATTTAATGTTCTATATCTTTAAATCAATAACAACCAGAGGAAGTTTGAGGAACATCTCAGCCACAATCACCTACAGGATATGACCTCTAGCACATGCTCTCCAGTGCTGCAATACTAGGAACCAGATGGAAATTATTTTACACTTTTAAGCATTTTTAATATTTGCACATTAGGATTTCTCAATGAAGTGTTCTGGGGTGAATAACAAATGTTCAGAAAAGCTTCAGATCTCTCTGCACTGTCGAGATAAGGGTGCTATCTTTCCTTGCAATGCAGCATATGAGTTTATTAAGGTCAATATATTTGAAATTCTGTTCTATTTTCAAATTATTTTCTTCAGTTCAGAGGATATGCATTGTAAATCCTAGCATGAACTCTATTTCCAGTTAGGAAGAGTAGATTTATTTATTTTTTTTTTTTAAGGAAGTAGGATATTGTTTTCACTTATAGACGGCTTTTTTTATTTCTTGTAGAGATAAAAGTAATCTCAAGTTTCCAGTGCTGTGGAAGGCCTACAGGAACAAGAAAGTATTCTTCCTTCAGCAGCAGTATTTGCTTCCTTTAACTCAGATATTTTTAATCTTCTTGCAAACAGTCAGGTAACAATAGCTACCAGATTGGAATATTTGCCTAGAAAACCCAGTCTAATCCAGAGTAGCAAATTTTACGGTCTTATGTGTTTCCCAGGCCAGTTTCTCTTTTCCATCGGTGCTGGGACTACTGTAAGGAGACCACTAATGCTAAGCAGCAGCATTGGCTGCTGCCACCAAAACCAACAACACACCTGCACTGAAGTTAAACCAGTAGGTAGCACTAAGATAGAGCTTAAAGAGAATAAAGAGGAGGAAGGGGAAAAAATATATTTCACATTTCATATTCACCAATTTTGTTATCTGAGGATGATATCCTGTTTACATTCAGGTTTATATTTCTTGTTTATTAAGAGGTAATTTTATTCCCTTCTAATTTCAAAGAGAAACATAAACCAGCAAGTGCCAAACCTGGACCTTCAGAAGACTTTTATCTTTGCAAAACCTGTCTCTTCAATGTTCAGCAAGTAAGGGTAATTCATTGCTTTCTGACACTATTTTGCTTGAAAACCACAACTTTGACTGAGAAAGAGTATTTTAACCAGTTCAATATAATTTTATACCGGAGTTACTCCTCTTAAAAACAGGAATTACTATGGATACAGCCATTGTTCTGGGAATGCCATATGGACCATATGCTGTCTTTGCCTAGAGACAAACAAATGTAAAATAACACCTAATTATTTGTCCACACACTACATTTAAACTGCTGTTCTTAAAAGGGCAAATAGAAGAATAAAGAATAAATGCAAATGGAAAAACAGGAGAGAAGTATGTCAAAAGGTAGCAACAGCAGTAAGAGAAACTGTAAGGAGATTTGGAACAGAAATCTGTGGTATATCATCTTGCTGTCTTCACCTTGCTACCACATACTTAAAAGACTTCAGATTCAGGCTCATCTCCTGGTGGGCCTTTCATTTTGTCAGCTTCAGTCTGCCACTGGAGACAGCTCTCAGACGGAAGTTTTCAGGAAGAAAGACACTTTGCTTTGCTTTACCTTATCGATTTGAGAACATACAGAGGCAGGAAAATTTATTCTGGCTCAAAGCAAGCAGAGACTTGTCAGATTTTGAAGGGAGAAAAGTGACATATTGAAAAGACAGTGACAAAATAACCCAGAAAATAGGCCTACACGTGAATCGTTTACCTGCCTACATTGTCACAGTAATGCTGCATCCAGAATACACTGCCTATGATTTCTAGCAAAGATTCAGAAAGACAGCAATACTCACCAATTATTAATTTACAAAGAAACCCGCCCTTCTGCTTCAAATTATTCTCCCCTCCTCTCCCACACTTTGCCAGCAGGGTCGCATTGACTGACTGTCTAAATCCTAGGCTGAGAGCTCTCAGGACTCTTAAGTCCTGTCTGTCTGTCTGTCTCCTCCTTTCTTCCCTAATTAAAATCATTTTGCTTCCTAAGTGCCTGGGTGCAGGTGGCACAAGCTGAAATCGTAACTTTTATGACATGATAGTTGATATTTCTGAATTTCAGCATGGGAACTGACCTTCCAATATTTCTCATCCAGTTACTGATGATCTCCAAAGCAGTCAAGACTGTTTTTTGGAAGTTTCTTCACTTGAAATTCTGTAATGCAACCCAGCAATGCTGAGAACCCAAGCACGTCTCCTCATCAAGAGCCATTAGACTTCCTCCAGTTCAAACACACTCACTGTGCAGTACCTCATCAGTGAAGTACAGTGAATGCATCTTGAAGCTAATTTCCACTCACTTCTTTGTGACTGGAAATAGCTGCAACTGGACTCAGAAGTATTATTTCATTCTTTTTAGTTTTCATACTTCTACAAGACATTTGAATAAACTAACAATACACTTGAAGAAAGTGCATCACTATCTCATTGTGCTACTATCTTCTCACCAAAGTCTTAGTTTTGGATTTCAGTCAGTTACAGGAGTCCTCTAGCCAGTTAGCTACTGTTAAAGATAACATTTCTTTCATATTAAGATTAGTTTTATTGCCTAATATATTTAAAAGTAATAGTTCTTTCATCTTTTCTCTGCCTTAAAATGTTTTTGTTCTTCAACATTATAACTGTTCTTTCTCCTAAACTCATATAGACACACATACGTGCATGCACACAGAGTATAATTCAACAAGTCCTTCACCGTTGCTCCTGTTTAATCCCTGCAAGACAAGAATTCACTGCCTGCAGGACTTGTTTTACTGATGACAATGCATTTAGGATGCATTTTCCTATGTGGTTCCCTCACCCCCCAGTGGAGAAAACTGTATTACCTTTCTGGGATACATATATGGATCCATTGTGCTTCAAGGACTGCAGACCAGTTGTGAAATGGTGAAAAATTTCTTCTTTCTTTCTATACTATTATTTTGGGGGGTTACTGTTGCAAGGTTAAGTAAAAAATAAAAACAAACGAAAAAAAACACTTAATACAACAATGGCCACAATAATTATGGGGGGCAAAGCCTGAAGAGTAACTGTTCCTCTCTATGGCAGTAACTGGTGAATTCTCATTTACTTAAAGTGCAAAAATTATTTGCAAATAATTTTTATTCCTTTGCTGTTCTTATAATGAGATGTTCTTGCTGCTTGCCAAAGATATGGAGTAGATGCAGTGAGTTTACTTCAAGATTTGTGCAAAGAAAGAACTAATATAGAATAAATGTGTCAATCAAGCACTAATTCTTTAGTTTTTCATTCTCATCAATTCTGATACAAAACCCAAGACTAGCTATTGTTAATTTCAACTTTCATCAGCTTCTAATACTTTTATACCTTAGTAGTTTATTAACAAACTATATGGAATATTGCTTATTTGCTGTTGGAATTTAAATTTTTTTAAAAATGTTTATTTTTTAAAAA
>VZTV01014860.1:0-54571 GCA_013400875.1 Anhinga rufa
AAAAAATTTTTATTTTAATTTCTTCTCCAGCTACTACTTCTCCTCCAGCTACTTCTCCTCACGGAAAAAAATAACCAAAACAACAAGCAAAGCAATTGGGAGTGGGCTGGATGCTTTCCCAAACATTATTATAACTATGTGGTCTTTCTTCATATTGAAACTAAAACTGGGCATTAACAACAAAGCAGTATTTCATTATTGGACAATTCCAATACATCTTATTCTAGGTGGATCAGATGATATTTCAAAAATGGCCTTTCTGGCAGCATTTCGACTGTGTATGTCTAGACAGTGAAATGCTGATCTCAAAAAGCTCTTGTATTAAAATTGTAAGGCATGGAGGAGATGATTATTTCTCCAAAAAGGAACTAACACACCAGGACTGTTTTCTCCAAGTGCTACCAAGCAGAGAAGAGCCAATCACAGGAATTCAGTTGCCAGTTCTAGCCCCACAGGATGTGAAACACCATCCTTACCTTTGAAATCATTGGTGCTGTAGTTGTCCCGGACACTGACCGACACGTAGATGGGCAGCGGGTTCTGGCCGTCACAAAGTGCTTCTTGCTGCTCCGAAAGTTTGTGGGGGTCTTTCTGGTTGTGAAGAAAAACAGTTATGTGAGAAGAGGTGGAAACAACACCTGGAGATTTTGATGGCCCCAGCGCTGGAGGAGCCGGGCGGCTCTGCCCCCAGCACGCAGGACGTGCCATGGCATCTCCATTGCACAGAGCATTGCAGGCACCCACCCGCCGGTGGCAGACCAGTCTTCCAGGGTCCAGCCTGACTTTGTGCATGGGTTCACAAAAAGACAAGGACAGGGAAAAACTACTTCTCCATGCATGTCTGTACGTACTAGAAAGTACTGCCTTGGCAAGTAGGAGAAGGGGCAAGCTGCCCCTTAGGATGAGGAGCATAGTGAGCAGTCCTTGCTCTCCTGGGGCTAAAGGAAGCCCTTGAGCATGTCAGCATTGAGTTCCCTTTTTTAGTACACAACAGCTATCACAGTCCAGCCTTGCAAGGGGACTGGAATTTGGCAGCAAATTATTTGCATCCCACCCAGCTTCTTTTCTGGAAAAGGATATGCTCGTTGAAGAGGTTTGTAAAAAACATAAAATCTCATGAACTGCTGACAAATTTATGAGTAGCTGGTTCTGGCAGATTAGGGAGAGGTTAATGGTTGCATAGCAATAGGCAGCACTGTTCAAAGGAAAAGATGCTTGGCTAGGTTGTGAGGGGGACCTCATCTAGCTGAGATTAAAGGAGAGGCAGCTATTCAGTTTATACCTTTGTTTAATATGTAGTATTCCTCTCTGTATGTATTTCTATTCTGTTTACATACATATAATACTATATATGCACTTATATAGAAATAAATAAATAAACCTAAATGAATGGCTGAATGACTCCGGCATTTCTGCCCCCACTGGAGGACACTTCTGTTCAATCCTCAACCACTCTTCCCTTCCCATTTCCCAAGTGCCAAAGCACACATCCTTGAACTGTGGTCCAGCTGGAGAGAAGAGGGAGTGGACTGCTGTACTGTAGGGGTAGAAATAACTTCAAATAATAGAAACACAAGTTTGTTATTGTGTGTAAAAATTAGTATCACTTAAACCAGCCGCTGTCTGAGCAGTCCTTCTCAGCAAAAGTAAAATATGCATTTGCCTCCAGTGTACCTGCAGATCAAGTTACCTGCCAGCAGATGCAAATCACCAAGCACTCTAGCTGTTTCACGCTTGTTTTGGATAGTTTTCACACTGTTGAGATTATTCAGCTCTTTTTGCATGCGTAATCTGTTTAGGCAGACTGCTCGAGATTGCCTCCACTTCTATTTAAATACCAGCCAGAGTTCAAATGGCTGCATCCACAACCTAATTTATTAACATATGGGGTGCATTTCTCCCTAGGCAGACTATTAAAGGAAATAAAACAAATCTGAGAGTTTGTTGACATGGAGAACTCCATTCTGTTTTGAAATGATGGGCTAGTTTCTTCTCCATTCACTAAGAGAAAAATACATGGGTCTCTAAGAAATGGAATGTACATCATACCCCATCATTCAGTAAGTACTCAATCATGAGCCCCCAAAGATCAATAAATGAGGTCCTGTATCCCTCTTCTTTCCGCTGACAAAGCTGCTTGTTGTAGTACTTCATGCGATCCATAGAGAAACAGCCCATCTTGCATTTGGTTGCTTGTTTCTGGGCTTCACCAATATGTGAGTCTAGGTCCTTCTGCGACCAGTATGCATCTCTGTACAAGTTGGCCATGGTCCTGGAGAAAGATAATACAGACCGTAAAAGTCAAAAGGAGCAAAAAAAAAACCTTGAGATATTGCGGCTTTGGGGACAGAGTTTTACATTTAGGGATTCACTTCTGCTCATACATACTCTGGTTTTGCTGCTCCATCCAGCAGAATGAACACTCCAGAGTTTCTATCACTGTTTTAAAGATGGCCCTGAAGGACAAGGTATTTTTTTAATGTTCTTGACTTTTTTTTTTAAACAGAACTAGCAGCAGCTTAAGGGATAAAATTGCCAGGTGTGAACATAGGTACATTTCTGAAGCACAAATTAGGCAGAAAATTATAATAAATTTTCTTTGCTTCTTTTCTAGAACCAAATGAGTTCACACTAGCTGCTGTCTCTTGGCTTTGTATCACTTAGCGTTAATCTTGCAGTATCACTGTGCTTTATTTTAATGCCATCTTCTATTTTACCAACCTTGCCTACGTGGGACCATCAGATGTTGGGCAGTTGTAGGTCCTGTGAGCAGGGAATAACGCTGCCTGGGGGAACTTAGACCTTCCCCAGACTAACAGGTTGCAGGGGGTAAGTGTGCACTGTCCTGCGGTTTCCTCTGCATGACCAATTAGAAAGCAGAGCCAGTCTCAGAAGTTACTGGGAACAACTGGGACATCAGTGGAGAGAGGAAGAGGCGCGATGCTATGGGCACCCACAGTTACATCCACAGTAACTACTTACTTAGAAACCATTTTAACAAGTGTAATTGTCATATATGTATTTAACTGCTGCAAATTTGGAGTTGAAAAGCGTGGTAAATAATTGCTAATAAAAAACCTGTGCATCAGATCAAGCTAATATTTAATGGCCTGTTACTGAGAAACAGCTTGTTTCTACGAAGTTTGAAGAAAATCTGATCTTGTCTGCTTTCAGAAGCTCCTCTCTGCAGCAGTGTCACCCTCAAAAGGCCTGGTCAAGCCTCCTACACGAGCTGGCTTACCACGTGGTGCCGGACAGCCCGCTGATGTACGTTACACAGTCCAGGAGATTTAATTTCTTGAGTCCCATGAGGCTGCCATATAGTCCTGTCATTGACTTCAGTCCTCCACCTGTCGTGATGATAGCCACAACGGGAACCTGTTGGGCAGAGGAGGATCGGAGGATTCACACCAGCAACATGCAACTTGGCATCCCAGACTGCATCAGGGTGTGCCCACCACACCCAGGCCAGGTCCTGACCTCAGAGCCCAGGTCCCTTTTCGGAAGGAAAGGCTCCAAACCCAAGCAATGACTGCCACTGCTGCTTCCCTTCAGACCAACATGGGTTCAGAGATTAACCCAAACCTAGGTTCTTGCCCATCTGTAGGGCAAACAGAGGCACAGATGAACAAGAAGAAACCCTTCTGTGGAGGCAACAGTAGATTTTCTCTACTTTTCCCACTCCTTTGCAGCTTTTTTCTTATTTCACACATCTATTACTACTGTATGAAAATCCACATGCCAACCCCATGAAGAAATACACTCAGTTCACAGTCAGTGTTGTTAAGCTACCCTCATCAATGCTGTTATTCTTCAGTATCATGAAGTTTCTTTAAAATAAATATTATTTATTTTAAGGAATTTCAAAACTGCAAGAAAGGGAAGATACTCTAAGTAGCCCTCAGAGATGTTTATCCTAAACTCTTAAAAAATCATGAAATTTGAACAAGGGAGGAAATCTTTGCCATATAATGTATTTAATATGCACACAGTATTTCTGAACCAAGCCAGTTATAGCATAGGATGGCATGGATGGACATACCTCGAATCTGACAAATTCCAAATTGACAGTCAAGAAGGATGCGATTACTGCAATTAGTGTTTCTTGCAATAACAAACCTTGGCAGCAGAAGCAAATGTACTTAAGACACATGGACAAGCTGGTACCCACATAGCAGATGCATGTGGCCCATTTTGCTGACCAGTCATCTAGAAGAGTACATGAAGGCATTAGAAATTCAAGATCTACCCCCCTAACACACACATACTTCGAAATCCTGCAGATCCTGTTGTAGATGAAAAACATTTTTCAGGGCACTTGCTACATATCTCTTTCTTTTCCCCAGGAAAGCCATCTCCTCTGAACATAAGTCAAACCCAAAGCGCATGTCCAGGTCTTGGTGGCACGAACAATTACTAAGATAAAAACAGGCACATATTTTACATATTAACACACCCATTTCAATCTTAGGACTTGAATCAAAGATAATCTACAGCACCCTTCCCTTCAAACAGGGTGATGCAATGTGACGGGAGCAAGAGAGAATATTCTATCTATCTTTACAAGTAAGAAAACTTATTTCAATTAATAAGCTTAACCTGCGACATTATAACCCGTTATTACTTATTGATGAAGAAACAATGTACAGTATTTACAAATGAAACAAAATATTTCAATGAATATTCTAAAAGTACAAGAATTACAAGTTTAGAAAATCTGTGCAAATGGTGAAAAGTGAGTGCACTGATTCCCATTTCATGGGATATTTTCTCATTCTAAATGTGAAATAAACCCCAATTTTCAAATGTTGGCATTTCCAATGTGAAGGAAACTTCACGTTTTGAGGAACTCGAGTGGGAACGCATCCCCCTCTAGCGGTGAGCATCGCTGGGGAGGAAACCCATCCACCCACCCGGCTGCCAGGCACGGGTGGCCGCGTAACCCTGGTCGCTGGAGGGCTGACCTCGGTGACATCCAGCCCTGGTGGGATGGAGATGTGTCACCGAGTTTAGTGGGGCAGGATTTCACCCCTTCTGCTCTGATCTGTCTGCACTTGCACCAGCTGTCTCACAGGTCAACGTCTGCAGTTGTATTTCATGTCAACCTTGACTCAAAAAATGTAAAGCATAATATTCCTCAGAGGAAGAATTAATTTGCATCGATTTTGAAATTTAATAAGTCATTCCTTAAAACTCCACTGCTGTAGCTTATTTCCCTGAGCATTTGTGCTCTTCCGCTCACTAACCTCCCTCCTGTCTCTTCCTACCCTGCACCTGCAAGACATCAATGGGCAAGAGATCCGACATGGTGTCTGCAGGCCAGAGCTACCTGCGGACTCCCTGGCTGGCCAGCTGGCCCTGGCCAGGCATTGTAAAATGGCAGGATTTTGTTTTTTCTTTCAGTGACAGAATTCCTCTCTTCTACTGAGTCCATTATTTATGAGATTTCTCTACCATGAGGTTTGGATAAAGCCAGCCAAATGATTACATCTGTATTTGTAAATGAAGACACGCAAGGGGAATTGAGTTAGGTGGAGCTGCAAGAGCCAGTTTCCATCGTAAATCAAGATACAAACCAACTGCTTTTAAAGTTCTCTGAAAGTAAAATAAATAAGCGGGAAGCATTTTTTCCTGTCCTAGAATAACACAGGTTTTCCTGTTGCCATTGATCACTTGCCTTTCTAAGATGAATAATAAAAAACTCAATTCAAAATTATTTTTCCCTTTTATTTCCTAGTCAGGCACACACAGAAAAGATCAGTTTGCCCCATTACATATAGCTATGGATAACATGAAATATCTTCATGTTTACTTATGAGTATTAATGAGCATGTTTATAGACATCAAATCACTAGCCACGTTGTCTACCTAGTTGTCTACTCGACATACAGTAGAACTGGACTTAACAGAATACAAAGTTTATCGCTACTGAATACTAACAGTTAAGAAAAAAAATGTTCATTATTTCTGATCAAGTTTAATGTTTACTGCTCTCTATTCTGGTTTTTTAGTCAGCTTTGTTCTTTTTGTGACTTTCACAGACTGACATTGATCAAAAATAATATTCTGTGGTCAGAAGAGAATGGATAATGCTAAAATAAATACATGTTTATCAACATCCATGTTTATCAGCATTTATTAATTAAAACCAAATCTTCCTAAGACTAATTATATATAACATACTGTGCATGCATTTCATGTTTTATTAAAAGCACATTCTAGTTTTCAGACTGAGAATGCCTGTTTGTGTCATTTCCATGTGGCTAAAACCATATCAAAATCAATAGCCCAGGTCTTTCAGAATAGAAGATGATCTCTTACCAGCGTTGTGCTCTCACATTCAAGTCAAATCTTTTCTCCTGGAAAACAAGAATCAGTGCTGTAATTTTTTAATTTTAATTTTAAAATTTCTTTTTTCCCTTTCTGTCTTGAGGTCAGAGCTTCAGACTTTAGATTTAGACTCCAGCAAGGTCTGACAGTTGCAAAGTTAAATATCTGAGATCTCAGCATACATTTCCAAAAGCATTCACTTATCCTTAGTAGAACATCCCAACCCACAGATCCCAGGTGCTTCTAGGCTGCAGAAACCATTAACAATCTTGGTATAGGAGGTTCCTGAGACCCTTGCAGTAGGTCCCATTGCCATGTCATTCACCAGCTTTCTGCAGCATCCTGAAATACCATTTTTAATATGTTTCCCATGATATGCTCTAATACACAGCAGATCTTTGACATCCCGGCCACAGTCTCACAGTAAAGAGACTGCAAGTCTGCATTTGCTTCTGCCAAGGCTTCATTCTGTCTTAAAATCATTACTGCAACCTTCATATTAACTGACAAAAGTGCTCTGTTCTGAAAGGATATTTTAATGGCCCTGAAATCTGATGTTCTCCTACTTCTTCACAACATAACAACCAATAATTGTACAAGATTGTCCCTAATAATCTGGACATCTGTAGATGTTTCTTAGCAGAAACACATTTTTTTTATAGTAAGGATATTTTTCTTCTATTAATTTCATTCAAATTTATACAGCACATACATCTATTTCAAGCAATATTCTCACTACTTTCTTTAAAATCCATATGCTATGTCTGATATTTTCAATATATTTTAATATATAGGACTTCGAAACACATGGTTTTCTAAGGGCAGGTTTATTGACTTTTTCCAAGCTTTTGTCCGAGGAGCAACTTTCAGTTTGGACCCTAAGCAAAGGAGGAGTCAGGGAGTCTTTGGTTAAACAGAGAGAGACGTACTGAAGGAATCATCATATTTTCTGACATCCTTGTTGGTCTCTGTATCCACTACTGGCACATAATGGAGAGTAATGGAGACCTGCTTTTGTGGAGAAAACAGCTGGAGAAACAAAGTCCCTCTTTGTTCAAGGTCTGAGAAAAAATCAGAACATTTCTGACCCTCTTAGCAGCCATCTGTGATGGTATTATGGGGAATGGTTTCTACCTGAGTGAACTTTTATTCCTAACAACTGGAAGTGATGCTCACCTCTGCAATGGTTGTTTTCCTTCCCATGGTCAGCGAATTCAGCATCACGACTGGGGAGCCCGTCTCTGTACTGTACTTACAGGTCCACTGGGAAAACAACACGCTTTAGGACAAAACCGGTTTACCCTCTCCCCCTCCTCCCACTTGCTAGAGAGGCACTCATGGTCAGTTCATCATTAAGGCCACTTCCAACATACAGGGTGGTAGCGCCTCTTCTTTGGCAACATGACGTCCAGTGTTGGTTCCGCGTACTTGATATAGTGGAACTTGGTGGGACCTGAGGGGCTGGCCACTCCATCGGGGCCCAGTGTGATATCCTGCGTCCCCTCAAAGGAGCCCTTCACGGTGAGGGAAAGCTCTTTCTCTAAAAAAGTGAAACATGAGAAATGTCACAATGATTTAACTGGAAAATTGGGCTAGCTTGATTAAAAGTGGGGTGCAGGTAGCAGAGCTGTAGAGTTTGGACCACAGCTTTGTCTAGTGGAAAACACTCTGAAGGGAGCGCTGGCAGCAAAGGGAAGGGAGCAAAGTGGATGCTATTTTCATAGAAAGGGGACTCTGAATGTTCTCACTGTTATATAAAACTGGGATTTCAACTTTAATGCAGGTCTAACAGACCTTATTTACATATACCTAAGGGAGTATGAGATGCAGTCACTAAAGTCTATAACAACCTAATGTGTTTACCTGGTGTTAACTGCACAGAATACGGTCAATATTATTTATTCTACCAACACATTATATGAAAGGGGCATCCTTTCATCAGTAAGCATGGAATCTTTGGTAAATAGATACCAAAACAATATCCTTACTTGATTTTTGCTGCATCTTCTCCGCCACTTCAACTTCCAAGCAGCAAAGTTCACGACACTGTAAAAGACAGAGAACAGGAATCTGTGAGAAAGATCATCACATCCCAACCTTGTTACGGGGTTTTGGACATGCCTAGTTACCTGAAGTGCCTAATGCCCTGGCATTTCTGGGCTTTTGCCCAGTAGCCACTGACTAAAAAAAAAGAAAAGCTTTGGAGGGAGCTGTAGAGCGTCCTCCAGTGACAATAACATATGGCTGGGCACAGTAAGAGGAAGATACAAAGGAAGATCAGGAGCATTTTCAGGATAGTAGCATAGACACAAAGGGTTAAACTGGGAAAAACAGAAATGGCAGATACATTGCTGAGAGATCAAGAGTCAGTAGTAGAAAGGGTTTTCTGAAGAAGCATTGTTAATAACATTTTGGGTTGGTTTTTTTAATGGCACTCCCTCTTGTTTCACATAATGTAATTACAATAGGTCAATACTTAGTGCTGAGCTCACCCACCAGGCATAGCTCATCTCCCAGGGGAGGACAGGGCTGGTAGGTTATCAGAAAGTGGCTTCACAGTCCTTTTACCATTGCGCTTTGATAGACAGCAGTACGTTTTTTGAAGGAGTACTGGTACCAGAGGAAAGCTCTCTGTGTGGGTGTGGTGTATCAAAATATAGGACAAATGGGAAATAATGGGATATCACCAATGAATAGGTCAATAAAATATCCCATTCTCCAAGTATCTGAATAGGAAAGAGGGAAGAAAGAGAAAGAACCAGCCTACTGGCTCCTCTAACCCCAACCCTCCCTTCCCCTTTAAATTAAGTAAACACTTATAGAAAATTACTTGGGAAAAAGACACATACCACCAGGACTCCATTGGTAGCAATGGTTTCATGAGGACCAGAACTGAGAAACAAAATGAAAAACATGGATATTTTAGATCAAACAAATGCCCACTCATCCTTGCCCAAGGTGTTGCCCTTTCTCCCCGCTTTGAATGATGGCCAGAGCGACCCCAGGGGACTTGCCTCTGTGCCAAAGCTGAATGATGTCTATCATGGCTACTTTTTTGCAGTGCAACCTCATGATCATCTAAGATGGAATCTGTGGTTAGGCAGTCAAATCCTTCTCCTCACTATAACATGTGACATACATGTGTTTCAGCAGTAACATGCTAATAAGCCAGCCTATCCCCATTGAGAAGCCCAGTTCTATGCATCTGCTGGTATGCAAATACAATCAAAGGGGGACAGGGCAGTGGGTACCGATTACATGGGGGGGGAAAAAGCTTTCCAGATTATTCAGGTGAAGTCAGGAGGTGGTGTGGAGCACCTTGAATTCCAGCTCTTGGCTGACCTTAGGCTGGTCGCTTTATTTCTGCTGTGCCTTAGTTACCTTGTGGCAATACAGAGACAAAAATACTGATTCATATGGGTGGCAGGCTGACCATGCTGGAGGAAAAGCCCTGCACTAGAGCTTCCCACACATTGTTATTGTGTTGGGCAGAAAGAAAACAGAATTACTAGGACCAAAACAGTGCTGCAAGGGAAAATCATAGGAGTCGGAGAAACACTGGAAACCTAACCAGGATGGTTGCACATTAGGAGTCTGTCCAATGCATAAGCTGAAACAGGGCTGTAAATCTTGATAGACGTGCATGCACACACACTCAGAAAGTCTTCTGAAATATCCCCAGGTAGACAAATCTGACATTGTGGATAGAAGAGACAATGCTGGGAAGTGGATCTTTGAAAGCAACTAAACTACAGCACCGGCTGACTGGAGGGATCAGCCGGGAGTCTGAGACTGCAGTAATGGTGTAGTAGGTGTCTGCCATGTTTTTACAGAAATCCCACAAAGTGTGACTTCTGATGCTATTCCTTTGTTTTAGCATTTAATGATTTTTGCATTTTTTTAACTAATCTGTATATCACTTACGCGGCCTCCAATTTGAATTCAACCTCTAGCTCCTCCTTGGCCTGAAAGCAAGAACAAGAAATTAAATGAAGTAGCTACATAATGCTTTCTCCCTTGTCTAAACCCAGGTCCCTGGTATGCAATATTGAAGTAACTGGTTGCAATGCAAAGCCTGTGATAAATAGTTCAGACTGGAAGGTCTGAAACAACATTTCAAACCAGATAGTTTAACAAATCCTTCCTCACCTCCTTTTTTCTTCAAGGTTTCTTCAAAACAACCTGTACTTTTATCTCTTAGTATGAAGCTGCTGCAGAAAGACAATTTGCCACTTGCTTTGTCTTCTGAATTCTACCTTTTTCTCCAAACTATTCCTGCCTGTTCTGGTGTCAGCTGGGATAATGTTAATTTTCTTCCTAGTAGCTGGTATAGTGCTGTGTTTTGGATTTAGGATGAGAATAATGTTGACAACACGCTGATGTTTTAGTTGTTGCTAGGTAGTGCTTACACTAGTCAAGGACTTTTTTAGCCTCCCGTGCTCTGCCGGGTGCACGAGAAGCCGGGAGGGGAGGGGGCACAGCCGGGACAGCTGACCCCGACTGGCCAAAGGGATATTCCATGCCATATGACATCGTGCCCAGTATATAAACTGGGGGGAGTTGGCCGGGGGGCAGCAATAGCTGCTTGGGGACTAGCTGGGCATCTGTTGGTGGGTGGTGAGTGGTTTCATCACTTGTTTTTTCTGGGTTTTGTTTCTCTCTCTTTTTCTTACTGTTTTCCTTTTCATTACAATTTTATGATAATAATAATTATTAATTTTTATCTTTATTATTTTATTTCTATTATTAAACTATTCTTATCTCAACCCATGAGTTTTCTTACTTTTGCTCTTCAGATTCTCTCCCCCATCCCACCAGGGGCAGGGGGAGGGTGAGCGAGCGGCTCTGTAGTTCTTGGTTGCCAACTGGGGCTAAATCACAACACTGGCACTGTCCTACCATGACTTACTGTCCTTGCTATTAGCTTGGAAGTTAAAGATACTTTCTACCCATCACTTTAACATAATAAACAGAGACTGGTATTATTGAGTGATTCAGAGTTACAGTTATGCAACCCCCTGTAAGGCAGTGTTGATATGTATGAGCTAGTTGTGAGCAGCCTAGTTTGGGTACCAGAAGAAATCTGCCCATGGTAGCAAGAAGTGGCATGCGAGATATTTCACTGATCTCATCCATAGGTCTCAAAGGGAATCAAGACTCTTCTTCCCATTTTATAGATGGGAAACTGAGAAACAGAGTAAATCGGTCATTCAGAGCTCCAAAACCACACTAATTCCGATAGATGACTCAGCAGGCTCAGCGCTAGCTGAGGTATCACTGCAGAGGACAGGGCAACCTGAGCTTTGCCTTTGCGGTGAAAGTAAATACAATCAAAGGGGCAGGAAGTAGTGGCTATGAATTACATGAAAAAAAAATTACACGAAAAAAAATTATACATTATATACCCTGCCACAGCTGTGCAGCCTCGGTGTTGCTCAGAGATAGCTCACAGTCAGATCCCTCCCCTACCTACTGCACTGTTTCAGTCATATGCTCTTTAATAATTATAATTTATAAAAATACTGTGAGGAGGTGCTCAGGATCTCAAATCCAGATTTTTTACCGCATTTTTTGTGTTTACATTTTGAATGGCAATTCATGTACCCATTACTGGGATAAGTCATCCATGGTAGATTCAGAAAGGTCACCCCAAGATTTTGAAAGTGTTGTATAACTCTCCGCCAGCTTCTTAGTTGATTTATTTTTTGCTCTCACCTTCGGGCTGGGCTTAAAATACAGGAGGACTGTTCTTTCAATTGGAAGTTTAGCGGTATCAAAGAGTGCACAGAGGAGATGGTCATCTGGAGTAGCAAAATCCTCATCATACACCGTCAGCTCCAGCACATTCTAGAAAAAGAGGGAGAAGGGTTTTTTATAGTTTCTACAGTCTGGACCTCATTAGCTCTAAGGAAGAAGGAGTGTTGGGGATGTGCTTGAGAAGAAAAGTGCAGAAAATTAATTATCATCCCCCTTTGGAAAAACATACTGTAAATCGAATATTCATTCTTCCCTAGTTCAGTTTAGTGGCTGTAACATGAGTAATATATTGACTATACCTACACAACGGCTTTGTTAACTCCCAGATTCCATATCCATCTTGCACTGATTCATACGAGTCTCTAGATTCCCTAAAACTTCAAGACTGAGCTCAGTTTCTGGCTCTCCTAAACAGCACCGTTGAACAGGCACAGGAACTCAGTCATCTCTGCTGTTTGAACAGTTTGAACAGTCCTTTATCATGTGCCATCTCTTAAACAATTCCTGGGCACAGTTGAGGAGATAGATAGGACCCACCATACGCAAAATCCTCAGGCTGCTTCAAGCAAACAACTTTGGCTCCTTACCTTGACCTGACTCTGGATCCTGAAGTAGAATGTTTCGTTCCACACCGGATTGTTGGAGTTTCTCACGGTTTTAGTGCGGCATCTTTCACATGTCGCAGTCGGCAGCCACAACGACACGTAGCAATCAGCCTGGCTAACTGGGTAGGGAAGGAGGCAAAACAACTGTTAATGTGGCAAAGTCAGTGGTGCTGCATGACACTGGAAAGGTTACCACGTGGTAGCAGCAGCAAATATGAGTTATTTAAATGCAGAAATGCCTGTTACAACTCTTTTCAACGTATCTTCTGAGAGGGGAAGAGCACAGACCATAAGATGACCTAGGATAGGAGGTGGTTTCTCTTCTTCCTTGCATGAGTTACAGACAACAGTGATGTTGTGTATAAAAGAAGAGGGTGAGAATATCCTCTTCTAGTCAGCCACTTTCTTCAGTTTCTCAACCAACAAGCTTTCCTGTGGTCATGTATGCATGCATACACACAAACCCAATGCTGTTGTCTAATGAGAGGGGCCTGGGAGCCTTTTACACCTTTTGAGAACAACTGCAAAAGGTCTCCACCTCTGCCTTGCCTTCAGTGATTTTCATGATGAGGGATTGTGAAAGCAGCTGCAGAACCACCCCTGTTGTAGGAGGCAGCAGAGGCTTCCTCCAGAAGGAGCTCATTGAATTAGACATTGGATCGTAACTAATTGCCACCTCCAGGAAGAGAGGGACCAAGTCTCTCTCCAGAAATACACCAGAAGAAGGTTAGCGAAGGATATTCCATCCCACTTCTCAAAGGCACCTAAATTAAAGTATATCTCAAACGGCTACAACCAAAAACGTGATGTGTGCCAGCGGAATGCCACGTTTCTTCCACACCATTCCAGAGGAGGGCAACAAAGCTGGTGAAAGGGCTGGAAGGAATGTCCTGTGAGGAGCGCCTGAGGACTCTGGGCTTGTCTGGCTTGGAGAAGAGGAGGCTGAGGGGCGACCTCATCGCTCTCTGCAGCTGCCTGAGGAGGGGATGGGGAGAGGGAGGTGCTGATCTCTTCTCCCTGGGACCCAGTGATAGGATGTGCGGGAATGGTTCAGACTGGACATGAGGAAGCGTTTCTTTACTCAGAGGGTGGTCAGACACTGGAGCAGGCTTCCTGGAGATGTGGTCGCTGCCCCAAGCCTGTCAGTGTTTAAGAGGCATTTGGACAATGCCCTTAATAACATGCTTTAGCTTGGTCAGCTCTGAAGTGGCCAGGCAGTTGGAGTAGATGATTGTTGTAGGTCCCTTCCAACTGAAATAGTTTATTCTATTCTATTCTATTAATAAACAATGCGGAAACACTGCAGTGCACAGATGATGCATGTCATAGCAGGCGGCCAGGAGACTGACTGCTAACATTGAAAACATTGTCTGCTCATACCAAATGTCTCCCCATTAAGGGTAGGCCTAGTCAGCCTGGCCAGTCTGGCTGCCTGACACGTTTTGCCTTGCTTAGGCACATCAGTATCTCTCTGAAGGAGGAGCAAAGTGTCTCTTCCACACCTTTTCCTTGCAAAGGAAGTTGCTTGTCTTTATGTCATTCATAGACAGAGTTGATTTAAGAACTAGTTTCAAGGCTGCCCTCCTTCTGTCTTAAGACACCATTTTAAACTGCCTACTACTTGTCAAATTCCAGCATTCAGTCTATGCATTTCCAGGAAGCATGTCTGTCTTGGACTGGGCGTTTTGGGAAAGTCTCACCTGGAAGTGTTTTGCTTTTTTGCAAGGATGAGACAGAAGAAAAAACATTAGGCTTTTTCATGTTAAAAAATAAATTCTTAATCATTTCACTGCCAGGTAATAGTGTTTCTACACCTTAGTGTAGAAAGAAAGTAGAAGAAACAAGCTAATTCTCGAGCAGTACTGCACCTGATCCGCCATCCATCATTCAGACAATGCCAGAGTAAGGATCTCCCAAACCAGAGTTTGTACTGGGAATACTGTGTTTAATAACCCTTGCCAGACTTATGTTCCATGAATAATTTCTTTTTGAACAGATATATTTTAACATCCATACATTCCTGTTACAATGAGTTCCACAGTTTACTTGTATATTCCTTTTATACATTTTAAACTTCCTGTCTGATAATTTTATTGGGTGCTCCTTTATTCGTGCATTGTGAAAAATAGCGAAAAATTACTCCTTATTTACCTTATCCCTCCTATTCCTTTTTGTAGAGACAGCTTCCATGTCCCCCTCTGTAACTTCCCTTCCACTCTTAAGGTCTGTAGCCTATTTAGTCCCTCTGGATGTAAAAGTTGTTTCAGATCTGTCATCATAGTTGATGCCTTTCTACAGCTTCTTTTCTTACTCCATTCCCTCAAGTGTCAGAGGCTTTTGCAGTGGACCTGTGAAATATATCCCCCTCAGAGAACTGTATGAGCATTGATTTGATTCTTCTATGACTGGGGTTTTGGGGGGTTTGGTTGGTTTGTTTGTTTTAAATATGGGAAATTCTATGCAGAAAATAATGCTTTGAAGAATTTTGAAATGGCAAAAATAGGTATTTGAATATGTTTGGAGATCCTAGAAGTAATTATACTGATTTAAAAAAAAAATATTTAAAAGTAATTCTGTATGACTACTGCATGACTTCAGGTTTATCATTGGAGATCAATGACTGTTGGCTGTTTGGCTGGCAAAGTACTCTGTTCTACTGATGTGATTCATGTATCTTAACTGTACTTTGAGATACAAAGCATATCAAACAATCCTTAATTATATGAGTAGATGTAGGCAAACTAGTCAGCTGTGTATTTAATGCAAAATATTGCTTCAGTTCTGCTTGCACAATCTCTTTCTACAACCTAGTTATTTGTGATTTTGTCTTGCCACCTGACACGCAGAAGATCTGAGATCAGTCCTTGATGAAACCTTTCTGTGTTATGGCATCACCACACGTGCGCCACAGCCATAGACCAGGAGGGAGGTGCAGGTGCAGAGAGCGCGACCCAAAGATACGACCTAAGATACGGCTAGTATATCCCTCACTCGGAGCTGTGACACAGGGAAGTCCTCTGACACACCTTCCAGAAAAACATGGGACAACCACAGGGTAAGATGGGAATGGTACTGCATGGTAAATCCACATCGTTGTCTTTCAGAACACCTTCCCTGGCTCTTCCTGTGCAAGAGACTATAGCGCTCAGAGTGAAGCAGGAGAATCAAGAGAGGTGGCAGGCTTACACCTTCCACGCTCACCCTAGAGCTAGTTTCGGCATCCTTTCACAGGTGGTCACATAGCTGTATTGAATCAAATAAACTGTTAACATGCCTATTTTGTGTGAAATGCCTCTTCTCACTGCACATGTGGGTTGCCCATGTTCTTTAACTAAACAGTGGTATTTTCCTTTCCTGTTCACTCGCTTCCCACCACTTTCCTGCCATGTGACTGACATGCTTGCACAATTGCAAGACTGCTGCACAAGCCTTGGAAGGGACAAGGCATCCAGCTCTGTCAGCCTGGTTTTTGGCAGTCATTTCAGGGTAAATAATAATGGCATTAGCCTGGTGGTAATGATTTTAGAAAGGTGTTTCTTGTTCATTTCATCTGTGCCAGATCCAAGATTTGGGGGATGAAAACATTTGCTCCTCCCAGCCACAGTTCCTGTCCTGGTTTCAGCTGGGATAGAGTTAATTTTCTTCGCAGTAGCTGGTATGGGGCTGTGGTTTGGATCTGTGCTGAAGCAGGGGTGATAATGTGGAGATGTTTAGTTGCTGCTCAGCAGCGCTTACACCAGTCAGGGACTGTTTCAGCTCCCCGTGCTGTGCCGGGGGCACGGGAAGCTGGGAGGGGACACGGCCGGGACAGTGACCCCAACTGACCCCAGGGATGTCCCACACCATGTGGTGTCATGCTCGGTGTATAGAGCTGGGGGAAGAAGAAGGAAGAGGGGACATTGGGAGTGATGGCGTTTGTCTTCCCCAGTCACCGTTACGCGTGATGGAGCCCTGCTCTCCTGGAGATGGCTGAGCACCTGCCTGCCCATGGGGAGCAGTGAATGAATGCCTTGGTTTGCTTTGCTTGCGTGCGCGGCTCTTTCTTTCCCTATTAAACTGTCTTTATCTCAACCCATGAGTTCCCTCACTTTTACTCTTCCGATTCTCTCCCCCATCCCACCAGGGGGGAGTGAGCGAGCGGCTGTGTGGGGCTTGGCTGCTGGCTGGGGCTGAACCACGACAGTTCCCAAGATTCTCCAACCCCACGGCAAAATTACCTCTTCCTTTCAAAAACACAGGATGCGACCTTTTTCATCTACCTGTGTCAGAAACTCTCCTTTCTGTGGGAGAAAGTACTTATCCTCAAAAACATATTCAAATCTTAAAACCAACCAGAAAGCACAGGAGTAACATTCAATAAAAGAGCAGCAAGCAGCAACGGCTGACCTGGTTTATAACAATTAGTTTACATAAACACTGGGTTATTTCAGAAACACTTGGGAAAGGTTGCTATACAATTATAGAAGAAAACTTCTTGCCTGTACCCTGGGATACCACTGAGAATGGAGATACTTACAGGTGTCCACTCGCTGGAGATTTCTCATCCGGATGATCCTTACAGTCAGCAGGTAGCAGGGCGAGGATTCTATCTGGAGAAGAATGGTACAAAATGGGGTATGAATAAGCCTTCAGTAGGAAAAAGTATCACATGTGCAAACTAACCGAGTGCTACAAAACAATAATACAGTGGGTAAAAATTGTGTCAACCATCTCACTACTCTGGAGATGAAAATCTGCAACATAAGCTTCTGCTATTAAAGAACTCTTGTTTTAACATTTTATACATGTCACTGTCTTTTTGCTGTGTTACTCTGAGAGCCTGGACTGCTCATCACAGCAGAACAGAAAGGGATAAATCCCTGACAACTGATACTCTCTGTGAGATGCTTGCAAAACCTCTTGCTCTGAAATTGTGGAGTTTAGCTCTACAACATAGCTACAATAAGTCTCTTGAACAAGTAAACGCACTGGTGAGCACCATGATGGAGTTGTCCAAGTACCATCAGTCTTACCCAAAGTTACAGTCAATCCCCTTAGTAACCACCCATCAGGCCCCACTGCATTGAAGAGTGCTGTTGCTGACTCTTGCAGGATAAACTGCTCTCTGGCAGGTGTTTCTGCTTCAAAAACAGAGATTTCTCTTTTTTTCCCTTTATAATTGCA
This sequence comes from Anhinga rufa, assembly GCA_013400875.1. Classification (NCBI taxonomy): domain Eukaryota; kingdom Metazoa; phylum Chordata; class Aves; order Suliformes; family Anhingidae; genus Anhinga; species Anhinga rufa. The sequence continues at coordinate 17,856 of VZTV01014860.1, forward strand.
TGGGAAAAACAGTAACAATAATCTGAGCTTTTGTAAACCACAACTATGAGATAAACCATTGGCTGAGAATTGTTTCCAGAGGATTTAGGGGATAAGGAATTAGGTATGGGTTGCCTTGGGGGGAAAAATAAAGAACAATACCCCTCTCCAAAAAACACCCTTAAGATTGAAAGTGCTTAACTTCCTTTGGTCCCTCTGAATGTCTCAGCCATAACCTTCTATAAAACAAATCTCTCCAGATTTTGTGACTGCATGGACCTCTTCCTATTTATTATTAGAGGATAATGTGATTTCCTTCCTCTAAGGAAGGCGATTTCCTGCTGGCTCATTCCATTAAGCTCTCTGGCTCAGACCTATCTGCAAAAGGCTACTCTGACAAAGCCAATAAATAAATCAGCATTTCCTGTGGCTGTGACACATGGTTGTTTCCTCACGCTCCTAGAAACATTTCCACCTGCATAAGTGGTTACAGCAGAGCCCTCCAAATCATTATTTTTGACAACTGCTATTTTTATCAACTGATTTCCTCTCATTTAGGAGCATCCTTCTATTTCTATAGCACTTCAGAGACTTCCTAGAACGGCTATAAACAACCAGACAAAATAGATGTTAAGGCAGATAAAGAAAAGCTGGAAGAACCTCACTTTAAACAATATGGGTAATGTTGCCAATTTTTTTTAAGAGAACAGAGCAAAAAGGACCTTATTTTCAGATGGGGAGACAATTAGGCTTCCTTTGTCACAACAAATTAGTTTTTCAATGTGTGTTTAAAACCCTCTCTTCTCTCTCCTAACACATCATGTAATGTTAAAATGGTTTTGCCGAGATCTTAAAAAAGGGTTCCTGCTTTCACCCCTCCTGTATGTGCCTCAATAATTCTTTGTTTTCTTCCTTTTTTAGTATTTGTTAATGAAATTCACCCTGAGCAATCCATCCCGCTTCTATTTCAAGTGTTCTCAAAGGAGAAAAAGCCTAACAGAAGCTGCAAAATTTGCAAACAACAAATGAAGGGGTATGTCCTCAGAGCTACCCCACGCAAGGACACTGGTTCACATTTCAGAAACAATATAACCATATTAATACAGTTCTCCACCCAGTTAATTAACCCTTCTTCTCAGCTGGGTAATTAGCAAAGGTGATTCACCACACTCATATGTTAGGAATGAGCTTGGGCACCTCAGCATATGCCCTAGAAGGCAGAAACTCATTGTTCGGTAGTATCTGCATAAGCATGAGGCAATTCTTGCAGCCATTTATCTTCGGAGATTACACAAGGCGCTGCCAGCTCCTGGATCAGCTCCAGCTACGCTTCCTCGGGCAAATGGCATTGCTTGAGTGAGAACTGATGGATGGATTCAATATTTGCAAAGCAGTTTGAGATTCTTAGATAAGAGACATTAAGAAAGTGTGGTGGGTTGGGTTTTTTTTAATGATTATTACACAGTTTCTGCCATCTGATCACCTGTCTCCTGGTTCCCATGTAATGACTTTCTGATGTGTAAGCCAGATTTCCCCATCTGGCATGGGGAAATCAATTCTCAGAGATGTGGGTTTCACAAAAGACTTGCTGAAGTGTCAGCAAAAAAAAAAAATAATAAAAATCAGTGGCTTCACAGAAGCTACAGAAATCAGGACCTGTGCTTGCAGTGGGTGAGAGGCAGATGCCACCAGCCAGTTACCCGAGGAAGAGGCAGCAGCCAGGCGTTAGCCTTCCTGGCAGCCCCAGCACCTGCCAGTGCTGGTAGCGAAGATAACAGGGAGAGCAGAAATCACCGGCTGATCAGGCCTCACTCGTTCTACTGATCCCAGGAGGATTTAATATTTTAATTAATTCCAGTAGCATATTAAACAAAAGAAATCTATTTAAATATCCACTGTGACAACCATGACATATCTACTAGGGTCTAGTTATACAAACAAAGAAAATAGCAGCTATGCATGCATAAAGCAAAGGATAAAAGTTCTGTTATTCTGTTTACTTAAAACCTATTATGATCCCCTTAACAAAAAATGGCTGCTGCTACGTCATGATGTTCCACATCTGGAGAGGTCTCCACCACAGCTTTCAGTGACGAGAGACCCCAAGCAGCATCCTGCTCTGGAGCTAACAAGGACGTACTACAGCAACCATTTAGCACCGTCACATTGTAGCTTTGCTTTTGATAAAATCAAGACTGATATAGTCGCGCCGTGACTGTTTCAGTGATGTCAATCTGTCAGCTTGTCTTCAGTCCGGTGCTTCTCAAATTGTGCTCGTGTGTGCTTGATGTACGCACATGTATAACGCAGCTGCATGCAATATAGCACGCTGCGGTGCCAGTGCATGAGCAGGATGTACAGTGCTAGTTTCTCTGTACTTTCAGGGAAATGAAGTTTTACTGGGATTTTCCAAACAATAGCTCCATCAAATGTAGAGCAGACCTTATAGTCTCTTCCAATTTTCCACCATTTCCCATAAAAAAGAATAACATGGTATGATACTTGGCACCAAGTTACTATGTTGGTGGATGTAAAGGATTCCTCTGTCATGTGAATGATTCCAACTTTCTCCCACCTGGCTGAGTAAGATTTTGAAAACAGAAATTTCTCTGTCTTGACTACTCTGGGGATGCAGGCTGTCTGCATTCCTGGCAGGTTTGTGCCTCCCTACGTCTATCCCAGGCCTCTTTAAAGTCACGCTTATATTCAGATGTGTGGCATGCATCCATCTCGAGAAGCACTGCTGTAAATTACTCTAGTAGTTTAGCTGTCTAATACATCCTGTCACATCCCAAGTGGCTGTGGAGCTCCAAAATGACAGTACTCCTTAATGAGACAAGAGGCCATGACACCAGAGGGTGGCTGTTCTTTACCTTTTTTTACTTGCTCTTCTTTCAGTACCTTTCTTCAGCCTCTAGGCTTCTTCATCGAACAGATTCTTCCAGCATGGGTTATTACTAGCAGCATCTTCCCAGCTTGCAATATCAGCGGTATGGACATTTACCACTCCACCATGCCTACTGTAGACCACCCCAGTCTCGCAATTCCACAACAATAAAGTCAAATGTATACTGGGTCAATGAATATTTTGGTTTTCAGTGTTAGCTCCTTATTTTATCATAGATGTTTGGTGAGTTAGCCAAGCATTGTAGCTGCCTTCCCAAAACAGAGAGCAGTCATCCAACAACACTGATCCAGAGAGGAGAATTTACTCTTGAACCTCCAGGGGCAGCCAACACATTCTCAGTCTTGATTGTTGCCCTTTTTAGATTGGTATTTATTCCAAAGCAAGCATAAACTAACAGAAAAATAATGCAGAGATCCTGAAATTCAACTTCAGTGTGTGTGATGAAAACTATATCACCACCAAAAGCAGCTGTCCTCCAAGCTCAGCTGTTGCTTTTCTACATGAAATGTGGAATGCCTTCCATCTGGTCGTGAGGAGGGGGCCTTTGTCACACTGGATGAAAAATTGTGATGAGGAAGCAGAGAAAATTATGTGCCACAGTGTGCTGATAGCATTACCTATTTCAGTGCACCTGCACTGCATGCTATTCCACAAGCCATCCTGCAAAGATCAGATGAGATTTAAAAATACCTTGAGGACAATCAATTTCTTTTTTCAATGGTTAAAAAGGCCATTCTACAGACCAGCCTGAAAAAAACTATTATCTATGAAAAACATTAAAAAAGCTTCCTCCCCACCCACACATTTTTCCTGCAGTCACCCACTAATAATGCCTCTATCCATTTCTATGTCGTCTACTGGCACAGCAGCCTTTCCTGGCAAAGATAGCTTCCCTGCCTTGACTAAGGTCCCCCTGCATTCCTGGCCCGGGGGAACATTCTGCTGAGATTAAATCACTCACAGGATGTCACCAGGGCACCCCTTTCTTCACCTCCAGGTGCTAATTTTAACTAGATGGTAGTCAGGGACCAAATCAAAAGAACTAAAGTATTTTGCTGCTGACGATGTATCTAGAGTTGGTGGCATGTGAAGAAGAGCCTATCTTGAACTGCCTGAGAGTCGGGCCTCCTTAGAGAATGAGCATCCTCAAGGTTTTTACAGTTGTGATCGGGATGTTTCAGGCTGTGAACATCACTCAGCCAAGCCCTGCCCCAGCCCGCTGGTGCCTATCTCCCGCTGCCGTGGGATGTGCCTGAGGACCACGCCGTGGCACGGTGCCTGGGCTGAGCACAGCCGGCTGCTGCGTTCAGCCACGTCTCTCAAGCTCTTCCTCATTCTTGACAAACCTGGGCTCCATGCCGGAAAAGCAGTTGCTCTAATTGCTTCCTTCCTTTGCCTCCTCCAAGCACTGGGGCTGTGGTACCTCCATCGATAGCTGCAGGGCTGCGCAGGGGCTGGGAGGATGCCGAGGGCCACTGCTGCCACCGGCTGTTTTTCATAAGCCGTGTGTTTCACATTTTTTATTAGTAACGTAACTTCTAATCAGACTGCCTTTTCACCAGAATTAGCAGAAGTCTTGCTTGGATATCAGTGAATTAAAAACTCCCACTGCTGGATGGAAACATCCCTTTCATGCATATGGCCACAGCGACCCTGGTTTCAGCAGGGAAAATTTATCTGTGGCCACAGGAGCATGACGGGTATGTGCAAGGCTACAAGAATTGTGCCCTTCAGCTCATTGCTTCCTCATACATATATCCATCATGGGACTCTGAACACTTTTGAGGGATAAGACTGTGCACATGATACTGTGCATTTCCAGAAAGCAGAACTTGAAATGTTGATTAACACGACATGGATACTGTCAGTGCACAGTGATCCTAACTTCTGCAGGGATTTACTATTTGACTGATAACTCAAGCTAGTTGCATAGCCTTTTCAGTACTGTTAACATTGTCCCCCACCTTTCAGTGTTTCCAGAGGTTTAACAACCGGATTTTTTCTGATTTTGAAAAATACATAGAGTATTCAACTGCATGTTCAAAATTATTTCCGTGTGTAGAACTGTAGCCAGGGGAACAGGACAGTCCATCCATGAAAAGACAGACCCCTCTTATACTGCTTTGCCATTCCCAACCAGAACAAATATGAGAGAAAGAAACTAGACTGAGCATTAACCATCTGAGGGCCGAGACTCATCACACCTAATTCCAGATAGCTGTAAAATAGGTGCTTACATCTGACAGCTGTTAGGCATTTCTGGAGTCTCATCCTAAGGTAGACATTACTACAGGACATGCATCACGCCCTGAAAATCTCTATTTCTGACTGCTGATTCTCAGGGGAATCGAGAGGTCTATCTCAGACAGAGATGTTTAACATTTCTGATGTCAAATGTGGATAAGACAAACCGTATTTCAAAGTTCTGAGTTGATGGGAAGTGGCCTCCTTTGACTGTGAGGTTTATTTTTGAAGTGGGAGGCATGCTGGAGCGTGTCATTTCAGCAGTCTGTATTTTAGGCATCCCCATACCATGGGGTGGCAGGGGAGGCACCTGGGCTCAGAAGAGCTTCTGCAGCTGAGCAGAGCCACTGCTGGTGCCACGCTCCTGCAAGCACCGCAGGGCTGGGAGTGGCTCAGGAGTTGTTGCCTCCTGCCTTTCCAGTTGCTGCTGCGCCTGGGGCTGGAGCTGCTCCTGACAGCAGGCTCTTGCCCTTGTGGGGGCCAGGGACCCCATATGCCTGGCACCCGTGGGGACCCAGCCCTCCTGCCAGCCTCAGCTCCTGGTTCACATGATGGAGCCCCACCTGGATGAGAGGCAGCAGCTGCGACCTCCTCCTAACCTCGGCATTCAGTGTGGCAGCTCCCCACTCTTCCCATGATCTTCCAGGAGATGCTTCCAGCTTCCAAAGCCCAGCAGAAGCCAGAGCTCCTGCTTTGCACAAGTGTGAGAGTTTAACCTGCCCCTCTTCTGTTAAAGGGCTGCTGTTCTCCCAGCTGCACAAACCCCGCAAGAACAAGGAGCCCTTGCCTGGCAGGGACATGAGGTACCACCTGACCTGAGGAACGAGGCACCTTACCCTTGTTAAGACATTGCTCATGCTGAATTCAGAACTATGTATCCAATTTTCCCCCTCCCCTTCCCTCACATTAATTATTGTATGAGACCTGCTACAATCCTTAAATATTTTAATACAAGCCCTGATGTCTGAAATACCAGAGCTGGCGCTGCCTGCTGCTTTAGCGCGGGGCAAAGTACCAGCCAAGGCCTGAATAATATAGTTTTCTTAATGCAGATAAAAATCAACATGTTGGCATAAAGGCACATGCAGTGGCTGGGATATGCTGTGATATGTTTCTGACAGATGATCCTTCTTAGTAGGCAGAGACCCTCATATTCAAGTCTTCTGGTAGTTTCAGTGATGAAAAATTTACACTTGAGAAGAACTGAGCAGAAGGTAAGAGCATGTGTGCATCCTTCACATAAACACATGATATGCTGCAGTAATCAAGTCATGATCATTCAAGTGCATAGGATAGAGTGGCATGTTCTGGTCATAAAAGAGTAACAGTGACTATGAAACCAGATGCGAGAACAACTCAGTCCGTCACAAATGGATCGCCATGAATTTCTGGAATTATGAAATGTGAAAAATAACCCTTTGGTGAGGGACAGAGGCAATATAGTGGTCTAGAAGAAGGCTATGGTCCCATACACATAAGATGATTCTTTTGGTCCGCTACCATCACACCTGCTCCAGCGAAATTTCACGACCCTTAAATGTCTTTGATCTAAGTCTATATCCTGAGCAGATAATGGAAAAACAAACACATCACCATGTGGGATTAAGAAATGGAGACAAGAAGTCACCCGTCATATGTGTAATTATCATAGGTAATTATAACCCAGGAGTTAAAACCTTTTTGCTTTTTCTCATTGTGATTTTAGGTCCCTTACCCTTGTAAGGAGCAGATGTTATACCAAAGACCGATCAATTCACTGTTTTTCAGCCTGTTTTTACTATTTACACAATTCTTCATCCTATACATGGTCCAGAATTTTGTTATCTCCACAGGCTGGAGATACCAGACATTGTAAACTAAATATTTGCACATTTCACATTCCACACATGTCCAAAATTGATAGACTATATCCTGAGAAAATACAGTATAATCTTTTAATGCCACTAATTTTTTTTTAATAAAAATCCTAATACTGGGCAAACACAAAAGCTAAACTTTGAAAAGTGTATGTGAAAAAGTAAAAATACTCCAAAAGTGAATAAGAATTTGTTTTAATTTCTCGGTGCCTAACTTGTACCAGGAGTACCTGGTAATTAGCTTATCACAAAGCTCACCTGCCTGCCTGCTTACAGTATTACTTCAACTTCCAGATAAAGCTCTTTTTCAGCTTCATTTTGTTTCAGTATAACTTGTCTGCATGAATTATAATACAAATTTCCATAGAATTATCTGTCTCAGAAGCAGACACTTCTTGGGACAACATTGTTATGCGAGTCACGTTTAAACTTCTCTAATCCTGACAGATAGGAAACAGCGCCTGTACTTCCTGCACAGATAGTAAAGCAGCAGAATGAGAACCCCTATCAAAATGAGTAATTTCTAACAAAAATAAACCTGTGACTGATCTTCAAACACAAGAAATAGCTCTAGGACATTCGAGCATCACTCCTTTCACAGAATCGCCTGTTACAGGTTTTTTCTGATAGAGCACAGTAGTGGTGAAAAATCAGGGTTCAATAATCCAGGACCCCCCATAAATGGCCAGAATAGAGACTGCACTGCCAAAGCCATTACAGCAGAACATGCATCACTGTTACTTTTGACCCTTTCAGTTACAAAAAGCAATGTGCAACAGAAAGCTCACCACTGGATTTGTTTTACAAGTAAGTGAGGGATTAAAACAGTAGATATCCTGCATGCTCCCAATAAAACGTAACAGAGAAATAGAACCAGCAATTCTGAAAATCATAAATGTAAGTGGAATAAAATGATCCAAACAATAAACTTAAGGGCATTTCCCCTGTGACACTCAAACTGCTGCCATCATTATTTATCTACCTGAGCCATTCCCCCTTTTGAGCAAAACAAAATCCTCAGCCTCCTTTGGTTCAAAAATCTCTTGTTCATAATACCTTGAAGTCACCTTCGTCTGGTGCAGTACTTTCTTCATTTTCTTCTTGCGGTTCACCATCTCCCAAAGAATCGATGTCTGAGTCTTCATCCTGAAGAAAGAAATGATAACATTAAAACAACAGAGCATTATCAGGGTAGATAATTAATTCCTACCTGCAATAACTTATGCTGAAATTAGAACAGCTGTTGGTTACACCCAGCTGTGTTACAGTGCCCAGCATAATGAACAAGCCACCATGTGGTTTGGCACACACTGGTACAAAATCCATGTCAGGGGCACCCTTGCAACAAGTCAATGAAGGAAGAGCCATTTCAGCTGTGAGATAGCCAAAAGATGCCTCTGCATTTATTCTGGGAATAAAAGTTTGATTTTTATTTCAAATGTGATCTTTTGGCAATCTGCTCCTGCTCTCAGGTGTATTAAATCTCAGTTTTAAAAAATCTCAGGATGTCTTCCCTGGGTTTGAACCCAGAGCATGAAACATGTTGTAATTGCAAAATTTTAAACCTAAAATTTCAATTTTTTCAGGAAACAGCAGTTCCAAACTACTTCTACAACGTAGGGTGTCCCCTTTTGAAACGCTTTGTAGGAAAACACCATTAGAGGACACTTCCTATAAAAAATGTCAAAAGTATTCTGTTTCCAGAGTACTTCCTGAAGTGATATGCCTTCATCCAGGCAAAGAGCACACAGAACAATGTATAACATACGACAGTTAAAATCAAATGCAAATCTTCAAATGACCCAGAGAATACAAAGCAAAATAGAAAATTCAGAACAAAAATGGGAATGTGGAAATAAAATTCAGTTCCCTATCCTTATTCTCTAACCTTATCCCTTTTCCAATAACAAAAAACAGGGGTTTTCACGTTAATACGCATGTCAAAATTTTGCTATTGATACAGAAATATTACGTTTTTAATAAAAGTAGCATTTAATTATGGAAGAAAAAAAGATATTTTATGTCTGGGTCTGGTTTCAGGCTGGTAATTCAGTCCCCTAAAAATTGTTTCCTTCCCTGTTCATTTCTCCATTTTCTTTTCTTTTTCTATTCCCTTGCTACACTGACTTCTCTCATTTTGCCTGTGAAGCTATCTTTGGCTTCAGTGGAGTCAGGAGGACTTCTGCCACTTATAGCCACGAAGAGAACATTTCACCTTAAACTCCTTCAGGCAGAGACATTGCTGCCTAGTCCCATCAGGCAGTAAGTTTGTAGGGTAGGGTAGCTTGTATATAAACATGCTCCCTAAGCAGGGTTTTGAGGTCTGTCAAATGCATGTCAAATGCAGTGGCCCATAAGCAAACTTTTAAAGCCGTTTTCTTACCTGTAGTGCTTTTGCATTTGAGGGCATCATGGCCTTCCCTGGGTTCATGTAATAGAACATTTCTGGCACCTCCACGGGCAGCACTTCCTGAGACATGTTTGCAGGATTTACTCCTGTAGGAGTCAATGACAAGTTATTTTATAAAATGACCGGAGGCTCCACCCATCTCATCTCTATAAGTAAAGGACTCCCCTCCCATTGCCGAAGACAGTGGAGCGCCAAGGATGACTGGTCCAGGGAAGGCTCTTACAGGGCAAGCACAACAGCTAAAAGGGATGTGGCACCTTCGTCTGGCCGGGAACCTCTCCCAGCCTGTGCTTGCCCCTTGGGTCCTACACTGCTGCCACCCTTTTTCCATAGCGAGCAGAGTCCTGGGCCATCCTGCCAAGCAGAGAAGCAGCACGGAGGGCATCACCGCTGGAGCCTGCTCCTTCCAACCCAGCTCTTCCCCACCTGTGGGGACTGCCCTGAGCAGAAAGCAACGGCAGCTCCTGTGTGGGTGAAACCGAGCCCTGGAAAAAACCTCTGCGTGTAAATAACAACCAGTGACCTGCCTGCGTGCAAGCACACACCTGGCCACTCTGGTCAAAGCCTCCATATAGGCAGGGGGACCCGAACTCGCTGCCCTGCACCACGCAGGAACCCCCCTGGAAAGGGCCACCTCCACCACCTGCCAGGTTACCGCATGGACCAGCAGCTCCCCCCGAGCTGCTCCCCTTTCTTCTTCCCAGGGGAGCAAGGCCAAGGTGTGGGCATGGGGCCGGGTCTTCCTCTGCAGAGGTGAGCAGCAGGTAGGGGAGGTGAGTGAGGGACAGGGAGTGGCAGTACCAGATTGTGTGTGGTAGGATGGCAGGGGAGAAGGAGGTGGACATCTGCAAGGGTTAGCAGAGATCTTGAGGTCAGTGCCTATGGCCACAAGCATAACCCAGGACTACTACTGCCCCCAGCAGTACCTTAAACTGGACAAAAAAGAGCAAGGAAATCTACAGTAGCTGTGCAAAGCAGATAAGAGCTATGCTTTCGTACATTTTCCAGAGAAAGACAATTGAACTTTACACGGCAACTGCAGGAAACTCATGTCAAGATGAATGGAATATAGTATCAGGTGGTTTAGTTTTATTAGTTTTATTTTACAGACATTTTGTTCAACCAAAGAGCATGAACAAAAGAGCACATGAACATCTCCAGGCATACCCAGTGGAAATTACCATCTTCAAACACAGCAAAACAAATGAATAACAAACTCGCAGCTCCAGTAACAGTAGGCTGTGTCATAGCATCTGCATTTCCAGCATGAAAAGTAGCTCTGCCCACACTTGAAGTACAAGAGCATCTTTTGGCCTCAGGTCACGGACACTCTGAGCTGCATCCTGGAGAATTCCTCTTGCAGCCTAATTCAGAGAACATTCATTCATCTTTTTTTTTTCAACCTCACCAGAAAAGAAGACCTGCCTGACCTCAGAAGACCTGCTGCCATGGGACACTAAAAATACTAGTATACTTGTTATTAGAGCAGGCCAGGTGTCCCAAGGCTGATTAGTTCAGAGGCCCATTAGCATAAGTAATGATATTCACCTAGAAACCCCTCTTAAGGTGACAAATCTTAAGGAAGTTGGGATTCCCTGTCCTCAAGGAAGCCCATGGAGAAGAACAGGCAGATTCTGCGTACAGACTTCCACATCTGCGGAATTAATGCGCCATTATATGCACACTTGGCCATCTGGAATGATCTGTATGGCCTTCAGCTAAATCAAGGTATTCTGCTCCCACCTGAGTGACTCCACAGAGAATGCCATAAAGAAAGAAAACTCTGAGGCTCTCATTAACAACTGAACTAGTGTTATTTAATTTAAAATCTGAATGTACAAAGCTGGATTATCTCAATTTGTAGAATGAAAAGCAGAGGCTCCAAGTAGAATGATTTTATTTCTTTACATTTCATATTCCAGTAATTTAAGGATAGATAAAGCAAAATAACCCGTCTGCTTCAAAGATTTAACCATAGTTGCCCTGGCAGCAAACAGCACACTACTCTTGTCTTTTAGTGCTTGCTAGACCTCGTACTCCCTTTAATACTTAGGTTTCTTATTCACGCTACAACCCAGTTTGTAGAAGCATCGATACCTTGGCAAAGGTACCTCTGTTACATCTGACTGCAGAGACAGGCTGTGGGAAAAGGGACCTCCATGACAAACTTAACATTTTTCAATATGTTCAAATACAGTTTTTTGATTTCTTTTTTCACAGTCTTGGACTGGACCGAAACAGCAGAAAGCCAGTGTCCCCCTAAATGCCTAGCAACAGTATATGCTTGCCTAGCCTTCAAACAGGCCAGGCAAAATGAGCCTGGGGTTATTCTGGCAAGCTGGAAACACAACCAGGACTGGCTGTGACCGCCTCACTGCTCTCAGACATATCGATACTTCTATACAAACAAAAGACCATTGGAGAGCAGAGTCAGATGCGCATTCTGGCTCGGCTACGTCCTCTTCCTGCAGGAGGAGTGGTGTCTTAGACCATCACTTGTGCTGTTAGTGAAGGAAGGAGATGTGGAGCAGGAGAGGAAACTCACAGGAGGCAGGGGCACGACTGCTGTCTGTTGTCTTACCCCGTCACAGGTAAGAAGGAATCTTCTATGAAATTAATTTTAAAGCAAGTCTTTAAACGAAGAGTTTAAAAGTACTGGAATATATTCCTGTTATGAATACAATCATACTGAGAAAAGTACAGCACTTTATATCCATCACATATCTGCATCAGCATGTTACATGCTAGATGCATACTAAAGTACACAGCTCTGATATGGAAAGTTATTATTTTCCCAGTAGAGAGACTGGCATCATTAATGACTTTTTACATCACTGGTTTCACAGTTAAATGCTTTTCTTCATGTTTCTTTCATGTTACAGTTACTGATACACTGGATAAAGCCCAACATTTACCATACCAGTCTTAGAGCAGCCTAATTGAAGTGGAGAGTTATGCTCCATTTTATGTCTCTCAGATTTTATGCATGTTGCAATTATACAGTCCTCAATGGTTACCTGTACAGTGAGTAAGTCCTCCGTACTCTGTGGGATGTTCTCTGTATTTGGAGAAGGTTTCCCAGGAATACAGTACACTAGAAGAACAGTTCCCAAAGTTTTCTGAATCACTGTTCACTCTCCACATTTCTGCAGACTACATACAAGGTTATCCTCTCCTCATGAGCTGGAAACCAGCACATGTGTGACCAGTACGGTGCTTCCTCCTGTGTCCCAAACCAGCTGTGGGTTACAGGCCAGCAGCTCCTGCACCAGCAGCGATCAGGGACCAGAGCTTAAGAGTGACTGTTAAGGGTCTGCAAAGGATTTTCTGAATACTTTTCTGCACATGGGACCAAAACATTTAATTTGTAACAAATTCTAGGATATCATATAATCTGTTAAATCTCAAAAAAAACCAAAAACCCTACATCCTATATTTACAAAGTAGATACCCAACCAAAACAACTGCAGCTCAAGGAGGAATTTGGAGCATGGCTTGCTTTCAAGACAAGTTGAAACAATTTTGGATGTCAGCCAGCTGAGTAGCAGAAATTGCAAAATTAAAGAAACAACTATCAATTGCTCAAGATTTAAAAGGGCATATGTAGAAACTTGCAGTTCCTTACCCGATAGTTATCAGCCTCTAAGGATGCTCCATTACCTCAGCAGAAGAAAGGAAATAGGAAGGGACCAAACATTTCCTATATTTACAACTAATTTACAGATTATTAGCAGAGAAAGAGTGAGACAGGTGCAATAAGAAGCATCTGGCAGGAAAAGTCATACTGCTAGGGGCCAACAGACCATCCTTTCCCAGTGTTTAAGGGTAGAGAAAAGGAGAGAGAGCTGGGAGCCAGAAAGGACTCACAGTATGCATATCAGGCATCTGAATGCCCAGAGTGGTCAGAATCTCACCAGTAGGATTTAGTGCCATCACACTTTCTGGATTAGGGGGTTTTATATGCTATTCTTTTTAATGGAACAGTCTATCAAATCTGCTTTGAAGAAACTAGAGGAGGGATATACCTTTATCTCCATTTTAAATCTTTGTCTCTACCACCTTTTTGCTCCTGATTTCCTCTTTCTTTTCTTCTTTCCATTCCCTGCCATCTTTTCTTTCTCATTGACTTCTTGGCTTTCCAAAACATTAGTTGCCTTCCTTTGTCCATCTCAATACCATATAGCTATAATTCCCTTTTTCATTTTTATTTAGGTATTATACAATTCTTTTCCTTCTCTCCTTCCTCCCTACCTTGCTTTTTATATTATCTGTCTTCTTAACCTTTCCCCTTTGCCTCACATTTCTTCTCCATACTGCAATGGTACCTTCAGAAGCTTCAAGTCTGAGTGACGGAGGTTTGCTCATATTTGGAACAATTAATAACACAAGCATTAGGGCAGCTGGGATCAGGCCATGACATCTGGTGAGACACCCAACTGCATGGAGAAAAGAGGATAAGCAGTAGTGGGTTGAAGGGAGTGCAAAGGAGACCTCAGGACCCACAGAGGAAGAAACTAGAGACATGGCAAGACATCCCAGAGTTTTGAAATGAAGAGCTGGACGGGTGGGAGGAGTGCTGGGGAGGCGCTTTATGAATGCTGCAGGTGTGCTGGGCTTCACTGGGAACCCTGAAAGGGACAGACCTTTAGGAGGAGCTCAAAGGTACAAAAGTTCAACGGCATGAAGCACACACTTCTAACCCATTGCTCCCTGTTGACCAGCATACCTTGATCAGGCCATGAAGAAACCAGCCTGAAGTGAGGCCCTGATGGCCTCCTCTGCAGCATTATCACTCTGGTAGGACAGTGGGATATTGCACATGCACATCAGAGTTTTACATGCGAACAGGTTTTGGCACAGGGTTTCTCAGAAGGGAGTCCTCCTCTACCACCCACGTTCTCCTGTATCTGCTGTGGCAGACACATTTCCCATCATTGACATGGTGCAACCTGTAGTCTCACAAACGAATGGCTCACTCCATTCAGATTGTTTGCAGCAATCTTCTGTTTGATCACTCTTTGGGCTACAGAACAGCATAAAATGGTGCTGCCAACCCTCCCATCTCCTTCTGCTTCCTCAGCAGCGCTCACCTGACAGGACTGTCCGAGTACTCACATGTTCAAAAACCCCACTGCTGCTTTCCTTAGCTTCCTCCAGGCTAACTCACCTCACTGAGCTGCCGGGTTCCCAGCGCACCTTCGTGATAATAGGAAGGGCTGGGGCAAAGGTGCAATTGCATGCCAACCCCTTCACTTACCTACAGATAATGAATGGGTAAGGAGGAAAAGCAAGGCACAGAAAAGATGCAGAACATACTCATTACAATTAAGGAGGTCACCGTGTTAGCGTTTGTAGTTCCTATTACCACAGCTACCAAGAGTTCTGTCTTTTAAAACATTTAGGAAAAACCATGCTAACTTCTGTCGGTGCTAACGCTGTGATACAGTGTGGGCCTGCGTTTTTACAATGCTTCTCCCCAGCTGGTTTGTTTCCTCCCTTGAATTCCATGAAATTGCTCCCATTTCCTGTAAAAAGGGACACTCCCAACCTGCAAAACCAAAAGGACTTTTAAATGCCCACATCTGCAGCTGTTACCTACATTCTTTCAATGCCTCAGTGCAGCCCAGAGGCTGAGCACAGGAAACATACCCCATTAGCAGCTGAACCAGAAGAAAAACCGCCAGAAGACAAAGCCACAAAAAGACTCCCTGCTGGCCTGCAAGAACTGATGACCAGGATCTTCTGCAAGTGTTCTGTGCAATTAATTAATAAATGTAATGATAAAAAGCAAGCTGAGCCCAACAAATTAACCAACCCCCTAAGTCACAAAAAAAGCACCTTTACTAAATGCGGGCCAGGAGTGCTGACTAGATGGGAGTCAGGAGAACAGGCCGTTGGTGAGGAGCACTCACCTGGAGACACCTCTGCAATAACTCAGAGGAAGAAACCAACTGCAGATGGCATGATGGGGCTGGTGTCCTTCCCCTCAACTCAATAACATTTCCTATGGGGTTGCTACATTACCTACGGGTAAAGGCCCCCAGTGCCCCAGGAGAAGGACAGGTGGATGGAAGATTAAGGCAGACCTTTTTCAGGGTCTACAGTAACACAAGACATATAGGTATTTTCAGCGTCACAGCAAGAACATTGCTGTGGGACTCAGGTGGCTGTGGGTGTATCTGAAAAAGGAAAGTCATGGATGTCTGAGGATTGCAAAGGGAGAACTGACAAGAAGATGCAGTTCTTGTCCAAGAGCTTTACCCACACTGAAATACCACTAGGAGCTATCCTGTGGCAGACTGCTGGCAGGTGGGACGGGCTCAGCTCCTAGAGGGTACAGAGAGCAACGGATGCCCTAGTGGCACACCTGGAATAAATGGGGCTTCCCTCTGTTAAAAAGAAACCAACAAACAAAAATACAACAAGGGAAGCAAAGGGGTATAGTTAAGGGCAGGGATGGGAAGAGGGAGGCAGGGTTCTTGAAACTTGGTGTCATTGACAGCCTTAGATGGCAGCTCTTGAAGATGCCTGAAACCCCAGCTGGAAGATGGGCAGGCGGGAGGAGTAACAAATGCATGTGTCACCCCAAATGGGTTTTCCATAATGATAAAGGGGGAAGGCCAAGAGAGAGTTGTACAGCTGGGGCAGAGGAGAGGCAATGCCAAAAGGGACTGCGTGACTCAGCAGCAGAGATCACAAAGAGGAGCCTTTGATAAGCACTGGCAAGTAAACAGCCATTTCAGCACTCTAGAGGTTTGAACCAGGGCTGCAAATTGGATGGAGGTGTGAGGGCCTGGAAAAGCAGCTGGGGCAAGGACACACCATCCCTAAGGGGGCTGAGGTCATCTGAGGTGAGTGTGGGAGACTAAAGACAACAAAGGCTTAAAGCCATCAGGGAATGCTTGAAGGAAGAGAGAGAGACAAACAAGGATAGCAAGAGAGAAGAGAAATTTTCAGCCTTTTAAACGTTCACATTTCATTTTGAATTAAGGATTGATTTTCTGTTTTGGCTGTGATTGCATTATGCATAGCTCTGAGTGTGCCAATGCATGTTACTTCAGCACTGACATGTTTCATTTAAATTTGAAGTAATTCAGGGCAGCTGATACAGACTGAAGCATTATATCTTTTTTGGGGTTAGCACCTTTGTTGTTATGAAACAGGTTTACAGAATATTTCCATTATTAAAATCCTTCATAAAGCAAATAATCATTTTGGTCTTCATCTCAAAAATAAGCAATTTCAACAAATTGCCTTGTGTCATGTTGGTTGTGTAAACTATGTGTTGGTTGTATACAGTCAGGGACTAGTTTATGCAATTACCCATGAATTACCCATGGATATCAGTGTAAAGCACTTGGCTTGCCTTCTTACCACAAAATCTGAATGTCTCCCAGTTTTTGATGTTTTTATTCTCACAGCATCCCATCCTATAATAACAAGAAATACAATCAAACCAGTTGACATTAATGGGACACAGATGCTGAGCTGGATCCTCTAAATACTGTGAGTGTTCAGTGAAAGCGCAACCCCCGGTTAAGTACTTACACACGCCAGAAGAGCCAACCCTGACTCGCAACAGCGTTTAGAACAGTCACTTCCAAGGCGTTGTCCAAACCTAAATATTGCTGGCGTAATAGAACTTGTAAATTCAGAAGTATAGAAAATTTGTATTTTCTGTGTGAAATCGCAGCTTTTCTATATTTTTAATGTTTAGCTTTGCATGTTATTTCTAACAAAATTTCTTGCTGACGCTACTGGAAAATATAGTTTTCTCTTTTTCTTTGAAATGGTCGACATTTATTATGTACTTTTGTTGCACTAGCTTTAGAATAAATTATATGTAGCTCATTTGTCTTTACTTCACATATAACTTTTAATAGTATAGTAAATTTTGAAAGAATTGGTATTGCTGTCCCACATTCATGCATTTAAAAAACTCGTCAGTAAGTCCAGCACTTCCTAACCTTTGATTTACTGCATATACATGTATGGACATGAAAAAAATGTTCACCAGCAGTGAAATCCAACATAAATAAAGCACAAGACTAATCATTGTTTTGTTCGATGAGTTTATCTAGGACTGACACTTGGTGGAGAGAAGCCACAGTCTGAGACAAGTCTTTATACTTTCCCAGGTCGGTCATGTTCATTCACAAACAGGTCTTGATCCTTCTGCAGGAAAAAAATATTATTTGGAAAGCTTTCTGAAACTCAGGACGGCCTTTAATTTTTGTGTTGTCGTTTCTGCTCTATAGCTGAATTCAAAGCCTGAAGGATCAGATGTTTGTTGTTCTGAATGTTGTAGCTGGTCAGTTCTACCAGCTTGTCGAACTCCTCCTCTGTGTAGGTAAAGCTGTTTAAACAGTATGGGGAAAAACTGCTGGAGACGTCCACGTTGCCCTGTGCCATCTCAGTAGGGCTGCGCTCCACACCTGACAAAGAAAGGTCATCGATGGGGTATAGATGTGGTCCCACATCCCGTTTTCCAGATGGGGCACAATGTTGCTCCTCGCTACCTGGACACCTGCATTTCTCTCCCATAGGAGCCACAGCAGGGGAGGGAGGGGACCACACTAGACCATGCCGCCCATCCTGACACAGCCAGAGGGCGGCCAGGTGGTGGGAGGGCTGTCCCTATCCCACAGCTTACCAGGCTCTTTGTATTTTCTGAAGGTGTCGTTCACCAGCGGGAAAAATACCACTGTTGGGGCCTCTGGGGTCTCCGTGTCTTCAAAGATGTAGCACTCCTTTAGATTTTTCTTTTCTTCTTCACTCAGATGGATTTTGGGAAATGGGATTCCCTGCTTTAGGAAGTACTTGGAGGCTTCTTCCAAAGGCTGCGTTCAGACAGAAAAAAAGAAAAGGTCAGAAATTCTGCCACCCCTCCAATTTTTCCTAATGCACAATGCATCCATCAAAGGCCCTTCACAAAGGTTCAAGAGCAACGTTCACTGTCAGTATTTCTTCTGGCCTTTGTCTCTTGTGTGAGTTATTAAGTGCTGGTTATTAATAGAACAACAGTTGAAGACCCAGCCTCCAACTTGCACTCCTGATTGTTGTCCTACCTCCTCCTCCTCATCGACCTTTATCTGTAAGATAAATAAGATGTTCATGGCCGCAGGCAAGGGTGGCCTAGCTACTTAGGACACAGAAACATGCTCCTTACTGGAGGAGATCCTGAAATGAGCAGAATGGACAAGAACCTGAAATGGTACGGTTTTTTAAATATGGATTCACAAAGGTACAAACGTTTTGTTGATGGCATAAAGTATTTAAAAGCCTCTAACTCTCTTAGATGCCTTAAAATGGTTGTGAGAAGTGATGTAGACATCTGGGAGCGAACATCATCTGGACTGAAATGTTAATCTTGTGGGTGTGGAAGTCATTTTGAAAATGGGGGGGTTTGTTGCTGAATCTGGTTGGCACGTATGAAAATTCTAGTCTTCAAGAGCTTCTTTCTTATCCATTTCTAGTAACAGGAATTATAGACCACATTGTTAGCTGGTATTTGAAACAGCAGATACAGCATCAAAGGACAATTCTTCTCCATAATTTAGAAAAAAAAATATATAAAACCAAACCCGGTTACTGTTCTAAAGACAACTGGACGAATTACTTCTAATTCAACTGAGTGTGCATATCTTTAGATGGATATCACAAGGCAAATGAAATGAGCTTATCAGTGGTGGTACTAGTTCCAGAGAAACACCCCATACAGAGTGCAACCTCAATAGCCATATCAAGATCCCAGAAGCACACAGGTCTAGGAGGTAGCATTTACCTATCAGAAGGTTAGTTAAAATAAAATATTTAGAAAACTGATATTACTTCTGTTCTCCTTAGGGGATTTGCCATGGTATACCAGCATCACTAAGAGATCTAGGCATCCTCCCAGAAACAGTTTCTTCTACATAAATTATTCTGACTCCTTAGGAGCTAAAGAGGGCTAAAAGGGCTAAAAGACAGCAATAATTATCGAAGAAAATAGAGTGGTCATCACACCGATGTCTGTGATCCAGAAGAATAGTTTAAGTGTAGGACAACATCCACTTTCCTCTCCGGCCTCATGAGCGGTGGGTAGCTGATATCGATGTATCCCGCTGTGTCTGCCAGGCGCATGAACTCTGCTGTTTCTGTCAGCTGATTGGGGAAATTTTCTAGTACAGTATCTAAAAGGAAATATTTGTTATGATGAGTGATTCACTGAAGAAGTAATATATCTGTGGCTTGGCTAATAAGGGAGGAAAAGATGCCTCTTTTTTCCCCATTACTTTTGCTTTCCAAGACCCTGCCACACTATGGAAACTCAGCCTTGACACAGAAAAGAAAGACCTGTCCAAAGTAAAAAGACAGAGCTTCTCATGCTGCTCTTCTTCCATCCCCAATGAGTAGTAGTTGTCCTACCCTGGAATCAAGGGACTTCTTGGAGCCGATTTGATAGGATGAAATTCAACTAGTTATCTTGAAATTTTTTGTTGGCAAAGTAAAGAATAAAGCCTGTTCATCCTCTGCCTTCTCTTCACTGATGAAAACACAAATCATCTAAGCAGGTAAAAATAAATACTCAGAGCTGTTTACCTTTCCATATACAGAAGTTTTTGCTCTGAAGGTATTCATTGTGCACCTGGAAACCCTTCAGGAAGTTGTAGAACTTTGAAACCATCACCCGCTCGGTGAGGACCTGCCGAATGATGCCCATGATGCCACATTCAGGAGTGACTAGGTAGGTCTCCAACTCATGGCTCTTGGCTGGTGGGGAAGGCTCATCTCCTTCTGAAGCATAGAGGAGATGAACAAGTTGTTTTGATACTTAAAATACCAAAAGGCATCTAATATTAGCTAGAGGAAAGAAAATCCTAATAAGACATGACAACATACAATCAAATCAATGTCAAAGTAGGAACAAGAAAATCAATCTTCAGTAAAGCATATTCCATGTAAAACAAAGTCAGAATAGCAACAAACTTCCTAAAGCTGGAAAAAGTGATCTACTGCTTGATAGGAGTCATCAGAGTATTCCCTGTGTGAAGGTCAGGGTAGGCTGAGTATCTGGACCAGTTTCTTACAAAATTAGTCCAAACCAGCTTTGAAAAAAAATTCTTTCAGGAGACTTAGACACCCAGAAAAGAGCAGAGAAAAAGTGTTGTGCTAAATGACACCTCATGAGATTGAGGGCCAACAACTTTCTATCACAGGCATTTATTGAGCTCAGGGTTCTGTAACACTTTCATGGAAAAAGTGATGAAAAACCCATAAACCAAACTCACTAACCACATCTGAACACAGGAAGGACAGCCAACACCTCTAAAGAGAACACAGGTTTACAACAATATCAAAGAAAATTGAAATGGAGTTACACGTAATTGATATATCCAAGTCTTCAACAACAACATATGAAAAGTACCATCTGCCAAGGCAGACAGAGAACACAGCAGTGAAATGTTTGTTACAACATGTAGGTTCACTGAAAGGCCCCTTGCAAAGATGATCTGTTAAAAAACTTCAGTAGTTTTATATTTGGTGGCAAATCATCACTTGCATAAATCCAGTGAAGGGAGACTAACGTAAATAATATTGCCATGAATTAATTCAGAGAGGAAACCTAATTAGATATCACTGGCAATGACACCTCAGGGGGAAAAAAAAAAAAAAGGCAGTGCAGCATTGGCCTCAGTTTTAAGATTTAAAAAACCTTCATAAAGATTTCATGCTATATGCATCTGAATATAACATTCATTTAAAGATTCATAAGATAACAGGTAAAGTAGAAACAGAAACATAACCAACCAACATCAACAGTCCTGTGTTGGGTACACCTCAGTGAGCACCTTTCTGTAGGATCTGACGAATGGCAGGCATCCAAGAGATTGTAGGAAAAGACATTGCTCCACAAGCCTGTGCAATGGTAGAGAACAGGGAAACTGTTTTGGAAATATTTTAATGGAATATATTCCTTTAAAAAATAACCTTTCACCTTTGCAAGGGGTATTGGAAAGCCTCAAGGTTTCCAAACTCTCACCAAAAACTGTATGAAGTTCTTTTGCGTCGACTCACATTCTGTCCTCAAAGAGGAATCTAAATAGATCTAAACATTGTGCCAGGCCTTCAGCCACTGTAATTCCTTGTCACACACAGCTATTGCTGGTACACTGCAAACCAACATTTTCTGTCCTACATGCAACTGTCCTCAGAGAGTAAAACCATGCCATTTCCCATAAAATAAGGGTTTGGTCTACAAAGTATGTCATATACGACCATATACTCAGTTAAAGGTTCGGAGGCTGTTCCTGAACAGCCAAGATTCAAGTGGTTAGAGCACAATTTGGGATAGTCTGAAGAGTAGTCCTCTAAAGCAAGACATCTTCACTGTCCCTTGGAAGATTTCTCTTGCCACAAGTTCTTTTGAGTGAGACTCCTCTCCCTCTCGTTATTATTCTCATCCCTATAGTCATTCCACTTTTGCCCTCCCGCTTAAAAGAGACATCTAAAAATTTCTCCCCAGTGCAGAAATCTGCAAAGCCTCTTGGATCTTGAAAAGTATTTCTTCCTCCACTGCTCTGCCACAGGCCCTGAGGAACTCTGCCAGAGAAGGCAGTGCTGAGCTTTGTCTTGAAAATCTCTACCAGTGAAAGCTTTGCAAAAGCCATACATGGCAAAGGATGCAATAATTTGAGTTACAAAATACAATAATTATGCATTCCATACATTAGTAACAGAAATACAATTCCTTTTAAATTTGGCTTGTTTGCAGAGTGGGACATGAAGCCAAAGGTCTTCTGTTTCACAGGAAGTCCACATAAGAATGGGACTCACCTGAGAAATGTCAGAAATGCACAGTTAAGAAATCAGATAGGAGCTCTCTGGCTCTACACTTACCTGGCAACCAGAGTTCATTTGCATATAATTACCGGCCAGTTTCCATCAACACAACCTCATTTCCCTGTAGCTTGAGAAGCTTCTGTCCAGGACTGCTGTGAGAAGGCAACTCCTCTCATTTCTCCTGTGTTCACTTGGTGCCTTCTCACTCCATAACTCTTCCAGCACCCCGAGCCCCAGGACTTACACTCTGCTCATGCCTTCTAATATCTTCCAAACACTGTTGTCCCCCCCAAACTTGGTTTTAATTACATAGCAATATTTCCCTAACCTCTTGCACTGAATTTTCATGGTACCTCTATTTGCTGAATTAAGAACTGTGAGGAGAGACGGTATCTTTTACTAGGCTGACAGAGTTGAAAATAGTAGACAAGCTTTCATGCACCCCAGCCTTTCTTCTGGAAACCTGAGGGTCTTGTGTCCCCGTAAGCTCATCCAATCTTTCCAACTCTAGCCATTGCTCTTATAAAAGGCCTTACCTCTCTCTGCAAATGACACCTTAGTTTTATCCTTAAAATATCATGCTGTAACTAACAGTACATTTTAATTGCAACCCAAGAGGGCATTACATGTTGTATCACTAGATGGCAACATTGCTTTGACTCGCCACTCTATCCTTTCTAAAGATACACCTATGGCTGTGGGGTCACCAGCCCAATTCAGGTGCTGAGGGTGAGAACACAGAGCTCAGCCCAGACTTGATGTGTTGGGTCTGCTTGCTACCTGGCCACCTCAAGTCTGAACACGCTACACCACTGTCATTGCAAAACTGCAACGGAGGCACAACGTTCTCAGAAGAAGGTTCTGTAGTCCCACCTAACTCTGTCATCTACCTCCTACCTCTGGCAGTCAGCAGAGTCCTTAATGGAAGAATACAAGAAAATGGAAAGTATGAAGGGTTCTCTTCTTCAGTGTACTCTCCAGCATCTCAAGGTCTGGATATGGTACTTCTAGTGCTGGTGGCTGCATCTGAACTACTGTGTTTCAGAGCCACCAGTGGGACTACCTTCCATGAATTTGTCCTCCCCTTTTCAGACCTATTTATACATTTGGATCCTCTGTTATCTTCTGAGTCTTTTCCCACACCCACCTCCTTACTTAACTCATGACATTACTAAAAGCTCTAAGCATAGCCATTAAAGCTCTGAGATCTAGTGTCTGTGTGGCTAAGCACAATCTTCTGTCCCTCAGGGCCAGCTGTTTTCTCATGATTGTACCAATATGACTCTGGACTCCTCCTGCATCATATGTCAAGGTGCACAGCCTCTCTGCACACCAGATAAGGTGTTGCTGATTGTATGGATTTTTCAGTTCATAAGTAAGCCCTTTCTTACTGGTATCCTTGGTGTTCTCCTCTGTGTCGTGCTTATTTACACGTAACAGGTCTGTTGTTCAGGGTTTAAGAGCAGATGGGCTCTTCTGCAGACAACTTCAACCCAGAGAACCAGGGGTCTGGTAGAGAGTTCTAACATTATGCAAGATTAAAACAAGAATTGCGTAAAAACTACAAAGCTGTCTTTCACACATTACTGGGAGCTACCCACTTTACTGAAACAAGGATGACAGAACTCACTGATTTAATCATGCTAGCAAAATTACAAAGGATTTATAATACTATTAAACTTGCAAAAGTATCAGTAACAGTTCAGAAAACTACTCAAAATTGCCATATTTTATAACAAACTCAGTAACAACATTGCTTTTTGTTATAAAATCATTCCATTCAGAGAAAAATTTGGTTTTAATATTCCAGTTTGAAAATACAAATGTTTTCCATGTGGAGCGCTGCTGCTGATCGGTTCAAAACAAGTCTAACCTCTTTAAGCAGCCCCGAAACTTCAGGTATGAGAGTCACCATTGAAGACAAAAGCAACAGTGTTATATGACATTTCCTCTAAGTATTTTTAGCCCATCGCCAGTGTCTAAGGAATTCAGCCAGAGGTGAGAACAACATGTTGTACGTTTTCCTTCAGTCCTGCATGTTGCAGGGCACCAGTTGCAATATGTAGGGTCTGTGTTATATTAAAAATAAAATAAACTTTTATGCAATTCAAAATTTCACAATGGAGCACATCACCTTTCATGAAACAGATGCGGGATTCAGGGAGCTTCTTCATCAGGCGACCCATGAAGAACTTGCTGCCAAAATCCTCTGCACGAATGAAGGTGCCGTATTTTAAGAACCCGACCTCATAAGGGGTGAACTCCACCCATTCTGCAGAGGCACAAAATGAACTTTTAAATCTCAGTCCTATCCCTACCTCCCTGCAGGAAGGGGTCTGAAATCACAAAGAAACAGCTGCTGGACAAACCCTATCAGCAGGGTGATCACAGACTGGTCTTCCTCAGTGTGAGGAGTTAACATTAGCTGGTTTCAGCTGCTCACTCAGTACGTTTCCTGAACTTGTTAATTCAGAACCTTCCAACAAGCCTCTCCAGATAGGTCGTAAGTGAAGTTTATACCAAAGGGGTCAGCCTAAGTTACTCTACATGTGGAGCTAAGGCTTTGACTTGTGAGTACCTTGGCTGTCCTTAAACACCTCCCCCAGATTTCTCCTGCCCCATAGAAGATGGGTTCCTCTCAGAGCCTAGGAACAAAGTCTAGAAATGGAAGAGGAAGAGGAAGTTAAGGAGGAAAATGAAGCCTTTGTGAATACTATGGTTCAGCAGTGCAAGGGGGCCAGGACATATAGATTATTTGACCACCAACTAAGTCCAGATACAGCTCAGTTTTGGCATCACCTTTGAACTCTGAAAGGCTGTAGTCTTCTTTGATGTTGAGGATCATGTAGATAGGTAGAGGATTCTGACCCTGATTCAATGCCTGTCGCTCATCTGAGAGTTTGTGGTTGTTTTTCTGTGAATTGATCAGAAACAGAGAAAGAGCAAAACCAAGGGACATTCTTGGTATGGTGTATGGGCTTGCAAGATTACAGCAAAATAAATACCTGTTTCCATCTTCATTTTCTTATTCTCTCTACTCATTTTGTGTCCAGACATTTTTTTAACCAAGGAGTGATCCAAAGATTTACATAAGCTTATTAAATTGCAGGTGAGCTGTAGGACACTTTGTGACACAATGGTCACTCATTCTGCCCAGTAAATGCATCCACTTTACGTGGATTATTTAAGCTCTCACAGGGAGGAACAGAGCAAAAGAAACCAAGATTAGGACTCTGCTGTTAGGTGCTCAGATACTCATACTGGTAGAAGGAGACATAAGTTTTCTGCTCTACAGAATACCCCTTGGGCTGCTGATCATGTGTTGACAGATATGTGGGGACAAATCCCCTTTGTTAGCAGAAATAATCTGCGGGATAATGCTGGCATGCTCTCAGGCTAGCATCTGTCCCTGGACCTTCATTTTCCATACAACTGTATTCAGTAGCTGCTAGGGAAAACATAGACGTGCTACCCCATCATCTAATGCTTTTTCCAGGAGAAGCCCCCAAAAATCAATGCTAGAGATCTGGTATCCCTCTTGCATCCGCAGTTTTAGCTCCTTGTCATAGTACTTCAAGCTCTCCAGGGAAAAGCAGCTCAGCTTGCACTTGGTCATATGTCTGCGGACTCCACTGATCAATCTGGGCAGATCCTTGTGTGACCAATTAGCGCTCTGGTACAAATGTGACAAGGCCCTAGGGAAAAGAAAGGAAGTTTGTTGTCATATGCTCAACATGCTTTTACTCTTTAGACTTTGATTTAAGGACCACATCAAATGAACTAGATGGGGTTCATTAAAAATATCTTTTGGGCTCAGTTTATTATTGAAGAGAAAAGATTTTTTGATTTAGAGCCCCCTGCCCCAAATCACTTGTGAAACCTGAGGACTTGCAAAAAACCCCTCTGTGCTTTGTAGGTTTACGCACAAGGCTGTAATTGGCACCAGGGTCACTCACTAGGAGAGCCTAGAGATAAAACAAAGGGTCAAGGAAAATGTTGTTCCCTGTAAGCAGTGCCTAGGCCATGCACTGGCTCAGCAATGTGTTCCCAATGCAGCAGTAAAAAAGCCTGAGGCTGAAGTAGTACACCTTCTTTTAGCATAACGAAGAGAATAGATCTCTCACACAGCCAACTATAGAGGTGACAAATGATGTCTTTGTTCAGGACCTCATTACCATGTTGAACCGGATGACCCAGTGATGTATGAAATAACGTCTAAGAGATCCAGCTTCTGAAGACCCAACAGGTTGCCTAACAGAGATGTCAGTGCCCGGGTGCCACCTCCTGTTGTCATGACTGCTACAACTGGTACCTGTTTATACACCAACACAGGAGCGGTAAGCAATAACTTAGTCTACCAGCACATGAGATCAGAGTCGAGAAAATGACAGCATTTCTGCCCCACAAGAAATTCCAACATTTCACCATTTCCCCAAGCAGGGGAGAAAAAGATGAAAACCTGGTATTTTGCACAGAAAAATAATTAAAAAAAAAAAAAGTCTGGCAATTTGCTGATTTTCACTTTTTTGATCAAAATCAATCCATTTTGATTCTAAATTGTTATATGCTGACTTACCAGAACAGCTCAAAACTTGTTGTTTCAAGGCATTTCAATATTAAACTACATTTTCCTTAGTGCAACATCATCTCATGAGAGCTCTATCTTGAGAGCCAGCAGAGCTCATTCTCTCTTATAAGTCAAGTATAATGACTAGATTACATTTCCTAAAAAGTACCTTGAGTATGTAATTGCAGTGATGAACCGCAAAGCCTAATTGCATGGAAATCTAACTTGTGTTACAGGAAGGCAAATTCCTCCAGGAAACCCACTGAGAGGAGAGGAGCCGAATGACATTTCCCATACACATTTCCAGGCAGTTGGATCAAGGAAATACTGAGCAGTGCTGCTTTGACCGGATTCAAATCATGCATTTCACGTCAAAGCAAAATATTCTGATTTAGGTTTACTTGACTGTGAGGAAGCATTCTCTTGTTGGAAAATAAGTAGTTAGAAGTATTTCCCCTAAAAAATTATTACACTTAAGAAACTTTTTCCACTGAAACTAGTGTGCTAATGAGAAATAATATGCTGATGTGATCAGCTTGTGAGCAGGGGCATCATTTAGAGCATGCAAAGCTAATCTGTCATATAATGTTTAATAAGCCCTTGGTCCACTTGTCCTGGACAAAGGGGAAAGCACAGGTGAAAAAAAAAAAACAACTCTCAAAATGAAAATTCTTAATTTCTGAAGTGCCTGATCACAGACCATGTTCCCTCCCTAAAGGACCGACCATCCCCATGCAAGCATGGACATGAACAAATACAAACCCTAACTAAGACAGGTGAGAGAAAGATGTTGAATGTCTTTGTGCTGTTAGAGTGACAATACAGCTGAGATGATGAGCACCACAGGAGAGAGTCTGTGATAAGAAATATCCTCATCAGTCAGTGTTATGTTATCACTTTAACTGTTAGGTTTTCCCCCTCCAAAATCTGATAATATAAAATACCTTATGGGACCTTGGTGACTGAATGCTCAGCTAAGAGAGTAGGACTATCCAGGTCTATAATTCACAGAATAAAAAGAAATAAAGCAGGGAAACATACTGATTTATGACATTCTGTTTTCTGAGCAAACGTGTGTTTGACGCTACCCATGCTCTGACATCATTTCATCTAAACATTTCTCATTTTACGTGGGGAACCGAATACATCAGGGCTGGCTAAGAAACAATATGCAAGTGGCTACAAGCATAACACATTCCTGTTACACAGCATGGTCCAGTCCCTGTGATGCTCCCCATACCTCATGGTCTTGTAGGTCTTGCTCTAAATGAAGTGCTTTTTTCAGAGCAGAAGCCACAAACTTCCTCCGTTTCTGTAGGAAATTTTTCTCCTCCATACACAGATCAAACTCCAAGCGAACATCTAAGTTTCTTGACCTCAAACAAAGTCCAGGGTTAAATAGGATGTGCATGATCACTTACAATTAACGTCTGGACCCATGCTTACAAGTCGTAAACTCTACCATTAGCTTAGAAAAGCTGCTGTTGTGGCCCACAAAAGCACATCACAGATGGTATAGTCAAGGTAGAGAAAAGGCTGAGAAAGGTAAAAAGTTGTAAATTCTTACAGGAAAAAACCAACCCAGAAGTATTGCTTATTGCTACACTGATTTTCAAGAAGTATCTAACATAAATACTGCAATCCCTATACAGATACTATAAACAGTGGAATAGTTAGGATTTGTTGACTGAAGACCTCCAGGTTTTATAAACACAAATATTCTGGATTCTTTACAAGTAAGGAAAGCGAGGTATAAACACATATTTTTCTGAACTCGTAGCTCCACAGATTTTTGCATCCAGGAAGAATTATTCTCCCCATCCAAACTGCACTCCTGCATAGTAGCACAACAGGAAATGTCACCCAGCACAGTTAACAACGTTCACCTTCTGGACCTGGGTAACTAACAGGGTAAATAGGGGTAAATATAATAATTGACTCAATAATTTATGCCTTAGTTACAGAAAAAAGGTAAGAAAGCAAAAAAGCTGGGCAGCATCTTTTTTTTCACAACCACAAAACCCAAAGGCAGAATGTCTTACCAGTCATTTGACTTCACGTGTAAATTGATTGTTTCATCCTAGAAAAAAAATCATTATATAATCACTAGGGATGACGTTATGTCCTTGCTTTTACTTTCAGTCAGCTTTGAAGCCCTTAACTTTTCTAAGAGCTGCGTTGGAGCCCTAAAGCCATAACAATCTGAAAACCCATCCCTTTTTTAAAACTTCTCCAATTCCACTTTATTTTCTTTAAATTGTTTCATACTAAAGATATGCAGAGCAGTTATACAGTAAAAACCAGCCCCAGCTCTGCCAGTGTGCCCCACCTTGCCTCATCGTTTGCACTTGCTCTGACCAGTATCAGTCTCCCAGCCGGTCGCAGAAATCCCTCTCCCAAATGTTTGGCTGTGGTTTTTCGTTCTACTAGGTTCATATGAAAACGTACAGGTGCATAACCCTCTCTGCTAGGAATATAAGGGCAGTAGCAGTTATATATCTAAATCCCTACTTGACACTCATCTGGTTAACTCACGCCCATTGATCTTTGGTCCATAGCTTCACATGTATTCTAAAAAGTTGGTATCGATCACCTTTGCTACTGCTACTCTCTCCTTGAAGGGAAGTGAATCCAGAGGAATAGTGAGGGAGGCATGGCAGTCTTTTTTCTCTTCACTTGAGGTACGCTGAAAAATAAATTATGAAGTAGAAAAATATTTAATGTATACACCTCAAAGAAGCACTATCACTGACATATTTTTTCAAATGGGTCATCATCCAGCAGTTTCCAAGTTGGCATCTAATATTTAAGTGTCTTAGGGGGTACACAGAATCCCAGAACGGTGGGGGCTGGAAGGGCCCTCCGGAGCTCCCCCTGTCCACCCCCTGCATGAGCAGCACCCCCAGAGCAGGGGCACAGGACTGCGTCCAGGCGGGGTGGGAATGGCTCCAGAGAAGGAGACTCCACAGCCTCTCTGGGCAGCCTGGGCCGCTGCTCTGGCACCCGCACAGCAAAGGGGTTTTGCCTCAGATTTCAGTGGAACTTCCCGTGTTCCAGCTTGTGCCCGTTGCCCCTTGTCCTGTCGTCGGGCACCGCTGAGAAGAGCCCAGTCCCACCCTCCTGACACCCGCCCTTCAGATACTGATAAGCACTGAGGAGATCCCCCTCAGCCTTCTCTTCTCCAGGCTGAACAAGCCCAGGTCTCTCAGCCTTTCCTCACCAGGGAGATGCTCCATCCCCTGATCGTCTTGGTAGCAGTGCTCTTCCAGAGCAGAAGACCACAAAAGATGGCTTTTAATTAAAAATACAAATGCTTTCCATTTGCCTCAATCGATTATGGAAAACCATGAGTTTGCTGTACTTCCTCAAGCTAACGATCACATACCGAGCAGAAATGAGGCTTCTTCTCTGCTAGAGCTACACGCAGCTCTGACAGGCTGTACTTGAGGTAATGGAAGTGTAGGGGCTCAGTGGGTTGCCAGGGAGAGCCCAGCGACAGGGTCTGGCTCTCTTCGTAGGATCCCTTCACTGAAAATAAGAAGTCTTTTTCTAAAAAAAAAAGATGAAAATCATACAGAGAAGTTAATGATTGTAATGCCAGAAATAGAACATTAAATGGTCATTCAGAAGTTGTCATTTTAATATACAATATGTTCAGAAATACTTAAAAGCGTCCAGATTCTATTTATCCAAACAAGGACTATCACAGGAAGGAGGGGAAAAAAAAAAAGAAACAAAGAGCTTATAAAACAGCAGTAGCTGTTTTAAAAAATCAGACATACAGGTAAATTGGGCAAAATGTAAATTATTGAGATAGAAATATATATTTACTTCTATTTTACAGAACTAGTAAGGTTTGTTAAAAATCTAATCATTCATTCTAATTTCATAGTCCATTTTTTATAGTTAATTAGCATAGACACACTATAATTGTTGGATCTATCATCCTGTATATACTCCTAACCATCCAATTCCTGTGCTCTAATTGTAAGAACAAATTAGGGAAATTACCAGGCAAGAAAATGAGAAAAAAAAATGACAAATTTTCAGTTTACCATAAAATAAGATTTCTTTGCTTCTAGTTTAAAGTCTAACCTGAAGGTTCTTTCTTCATCTCTCTACTGTCCACCAGGACTTCCAAGCAGGAAATTTCACGAGACTGTAGCAGGGATGAATGATGAGAGAATTGAGAGTACAAAACATGCTACTTCACTGCTGCCCGTCGCTGGACACCTGGGTCCCTGGGGTCTGGAAAACTGTCCACCCTGTGTTTGTTAGGCCGATAAGAGAAAGACATTGGCACTCTGAAGGTGTGCCAGGTCTCAGCTGAAAGGGCGGAGGACCAATGAAAGGACCAATGGCTATGGTCCATCCACGGGGATGGAGGGAAAATAACAGGGGAAGGAATGGGAGTGTGCTGAGGCCTTCTGAGGGTAGACTGATGGGTCGGCCAAATCACAGGGCTGTCCTTGCAGCCCTGCTTTGGTGAAGTTGGACAGCCAAGTGATACCTCCTTTAAATAGTGAGTTAGGGGCGGTTGAGAAAGTGCTTCCATATCACCCTATGGAGGTGGGGAAAACAGGATGGCCGTGAGAGAGTCCCAAAAGAAGTCCCCAGAGCGAATGACACAGAGGCAGTAAGTCAATGAAAGAGCACTTCAGGCTTTGGCAAGAGGCTTGCTATCAGCTGGTGGTGGTAGAGAGGTCTCTGGGTATCTCCAATGACTGTGTTCACTCTTTCCTAATACACTCTCCTACAAGGAGCAGCACAATAGCATGGCTATCAGTGTCCGACCCTCCCATCTCCCTCCCCTTCAACTCTGCCTGCAGCGAGGCGTTGGGGCACCTGCCAGATTCACCACTGCCATCACTAGCATGAAAATGAACATGTAAGAGAAATAGTTTTAAATTACCACTAATACACCATTAGTGACAAGCTTTTCAGGAGGGACTGGACTGAAAGAGAGAAAAAAAAATGCAATCAGAACTAATACGACCTAAATACATCCTTAAATGAACACCAAGGAATAACACTTTCCTTAGGGGTTGCCTGGTCCAACATAGTCTTAAATATGTCACTGATTTTTAATTTGGGGAGACATCTGAAATGTGGCTTCCTTATTTTTTTAATGATAATGGTAAACAGCAGTAGTAACAAGCACAGTGGCTGCAGTTCTTATTATCCTTCTCCCTCTTCCAGCAAATAACAGCATAAATTAGTATCCAGGATGATTCGTGATAGATAAGGAACACAGTGTTTTAGCCAATATGCCACTAACTTGATAAACACCAGCTTTTGCTGTGATGCTGAGCATTTTAAACTATATTATAGTAAATGCTCAGCATGTGTTTGCTTGCTTTTGCAAAGCACAGTTCTTCAGTCCCATATGGGTTTTACTCACAGGCTCTCCGATGCAAACTCAACCTCCAGCACCTCTTGTGTCTGTAAAAGATTTATTCATTATAAGCATTTGGATTAAGTTTCTTTCTTACTAGCTATGGTTGTCAATTATTATTCTGGCTCCTGAAACAGCTCTTAAAATCAAATTTCCCTCCTGCTCTAGGGTATGCTCAGATGAGTGAAAGCAATTAAGTTAGAGTGATTTTGGAAAGTATTCTCCCTCCTTCCTTAACCATCGGTTCTTAGGCTGACTGCACTTGTCCATTCAGTGGTGAGGCAGAGTAAAATGGTCACATAGGCAATTCCCAGTCCTAAGCATGCAATAACTGTTGGTTTAAAACTGTCTAAAGCCTTGTTTTTTCTGCATAACACTAACAGAAGACTGATACTGTTGGATAGCAGAGGGGATTCTCAATTCTTCTGATCCTATAACGCGGATGATACATTGACCAGTCACCAGATGAGTTAATATAGACTGCCTGCCGATATCACCATAGAGCTGAATACATACCAATACATATCCTATAAGAAAAGTCAGCAAACCAGTATATCTATAAAGGTACCTAAATTGGACATCCAGATCCCATGTTGAAGTCATGTATGCATTCAGGCACACTGAAGTAAGGAGATAGTTACAGTAATTGGCCCTCAATGGGTTTTAGCACCTCAGCATGGATCTTTGTATTATATTCAGGTATGCACAAAAGAATTACAGGGCAGGGCATCAGTGTTTAAGTGAATACTGCAACATCTGCACCAGAGTATGCCCAAACTCACAAGTGCTGGTCCCAGGAAAAGAAATTCTGATGGAGAAACTTTGTGCAAGGGTAATTAAGTCTTTTATCTCCAACAAAACCTACTTGAGCAACAGAGTCAAGAAAAAGAGAGAAAGGTCAGAAAAACCCTGCTAAGAGGTTTGAGGATCTAGTTTTTTAGCTTCAGGATTATGTCCAAGGTAGGGAGGTAAACCTTGTCCACTTCGCTGAACAAGGTTTGGAAGGTATTTCACAGGATACATGAAGTGCAAACGAGTAGGAAATAAACCCTCCCACTTACAATTGCTTTACAAGGAGTTATGTGGGAGGTAATACCAAAAATGTATTTCTTTCCTGTGGCCAAAATTCCTCACCTTTGGATTTAGCTGAAAAGTCAAGTGAACAGTTTCTCCAAGCTGGATTTTAGCAACATCAAAGAGGACAGTGAAGAGGAGGTCATCTTTAGTGACTGCATTTTCATCATAAACCTTCAGCTCAAGAATATTCTGTGAAGAGAGGTACAGGATTAGGAACATCTCTATCTTGAGACCTTTTGGAGGCACAAGATGATGTACTCAGCATGTTAACAAAGACAGAGAAAGGATGGGGAGAAGCGAGAGAGCATGCACAACCTTTTCATCCACACAGAGCTGAAGAAATGTATTCTGAACCTAACGTAGTTGGGTTTGTTGCTGATTTTGCCCTGCAGAGTAATTTAAATGGCAAAGGCTAGTAGAATCATTAAACATGTAGCTCCCATATTGAAAAACATGTTTGACCTCTAATTTGGTTTGAAGTCATCACTTTTCCCTGAATCGTAGGAAATTATCTAGTGGTAAGGACTTTATTTCTATTGGTGAAAAAAAAATATAAATCCTTGGATATAAGCAGTGATTAAAATCCATTAAGGAAGCACCATATAACCGCTGCATGGTTGCATAATTATATCCTGTAAATTATTAAACAGATCACATGGAGATAATTACCATGGAATCTACAGAAATGGATATGTTTTTGTTACATTGGTGACAAAATGCACAGAAAGCAGCAGAACAAAAGCCTATTTCCATTGGATTATATCCTACACCTCTCAATCTCCTCTTCCTTCCTCCCACTGCACAAATCTCCTCCTCTGCCACCTGCCTGTTTGGATGGGCCGGAGGGGTAGCAGCCCCTGCTGTGCCTGGTTGGTAGCTGCACATGGGCTGGCTCAGAGGTGCCTCCCAGAGCGCTGAGCAAATTAACATTAATGGCTGCTTTCTCAGTGGGGAAATAATTCAGGCCTCTCTCCATACATTCAGCAGCTCGTTTTCATGTAAATTACAGGGACTTCTTAGCTCTGAGATTCTAACTTATCCATCAGATTTAACTGAAACTTGCCAAGAGGTTCAACGCTTACTAAAGACACACACATGGGTACATCGTCTCACACACAAACGCATGTACAAAAAAGAGTGAGCACGTGAGCTTTGTTGCCTTAGAAGTTCATAATGAATCACAGGAAGGTCCATAACTAAATCTGATAAGTGATTGAATATACAACTATACTGAAAGGAAAATGATCCAGAATCCAAGTACTCAATCTTGACATCCATCGTTTCTGTAAGAAACCAGTACGTGAGAGATGGCAAGCTGTAGTGAACTTGAGTTTGCAGTTTGCTGTCAGAAGACAGAAAGGCTGCTGCCCTTTAAGGCCATATATATGAATGTGCTTCAGACAGAAAAACAATTCTGTTGGGGGCTGCCAGGGTCAGCAGTGGGTTCCTGCCCACCACACTTGCTAAGAGAAACACACCGACAAGAGGCAGAGAGAAGCAGTCACAGCAACTTGGCTTACAGGCCAGCCATAAATAGCCTGTAAGGGATTATGAAAGGTGATAGAGGGGATATGCTTAAAAGCAATAGTTTGCAGTCTGTAGAAGGTGGGCTTACACTGAAGAGCGGACCAGTTTTCCTAGCTGTGATACTGCAACAGACTGTCCTTGTTTGGCTAAAGTGGCTGACTTATTTTCTTAGTGACAGATTGATCTGAAGTGCCTCGGTTACTCCCAGCTAGCCAGGAGGGGCATGCACAGGGTGCGGGCTGGCTGAGGGACACGGCTGGCTGCACCGCTGGGATGCTGTGTGGGAAGCAACCGGGGCTCTCTGGGCAGTTCACCCTTTCTATCTGCTCCTGACAGAAGATATGAGGGCAGCGTTGCTGGGAGCCAGGCGCCGAGCAGAGCCGGCCCTCAGCGGGGCTGCATGCCACCAGCTCCAGTGGCCGGGGGAGCGCCGCCCGCAGCACCAGCCTGGGAAGCCCTTCCTCCCCAGCTGTGTTTTGTCAGACGTTCATCAACACAGATGTCTTTCAGTAAACACTCCCATTCCTGATGGGAACCAGCCCAACATTCCCAAACAAGATTTTCTCTCCCATAGTGACAGTGTATTATATGTTTTTACTGAGCTCTGGCTCCCATGATTTAGCAAGATGACCTCAATGGTACACAAGGCAGGCAAGGAGAAAATAACCAGACCAGCGGACTCTGGCTCTGCTCAGAAGGTAATAAACAGAGCAATTGCAGTGTAGGTAGAGGAACCTGTGAGAGCCTTAACTTAGTCTGTTGAGCCCAGGCAGCAGCAAGGCAGCGGTGACAGACATGCCAGAGCTCTTCGGTTGTTCCAAATCCCCAGGACACATTTTGTGCAGCCCACACTGAAACCACAGCAACCACCCCTGCTGTTGCCACTCACTGAAAATTATGAGGACTAATGCCACTTGTCTTGTCTCCTGCTGCAAACTTACTGCAAAGTAAATCTAAGGTCTTCCCAAATACTACTCCATGAAGGACTAGTTCAAGCAGCTTCCTGTGGCCTAGATATTTTTTTTCAGCTCTTACGTGTGGTATTGCAGTTTTGAAAGACTTGTCATCTACGAACCATTGCAAGGAACAGGTGTTCTGGTGCAAGAGTTGCAGATCAGTGGGTGTTCGTTCCCATGCTGCAATGTTTGTCCCTCGCCTTTTGCCTCCCTGATAAACCTGCAGGGCTCAGTTGAAATTGTGCCTCGCTGGTATTTTGAAAGAAGTTGGATTATTTTTAGGTCTGCAGGGAAAGCACTGGAGGTAGGCCACAGATGGGCAGCTGTGTTAAAGCCGAAAGCCAGACCAAACAGGCTAACTCTGTGGAAGGAAGCCTGAGAACCTGTGTCATGGGCAACTTCTGCAGGCAGAGGCAAGAGGAATTGTTCACTGGAGACCCTGTGGTGTAGCAACACTCTGAGCTATTCTGAATGCTCCTTTGGAGGAGTTTATCGATGCTCAAGAGAGCTGGGGGTCTGGCCTTCTAATTTGGCACCTGGCAGAATTACACTTGTCCTGCTCTGCCGCCAGCACTAGGAAATGAAGGGTGCAAGTTGTAAAGCAGAGTTTGATCGCCCCAGGTGTGAAGTAAGCTTGGCTTACCTGGCCTATCACTGATCTTTGTGGATGTTGATGCTGGCTTTTGGAGTGAGTGGATAGTGGGACCTGCAAATCTTCTTAAGCTCTAACATTTATTATCATGGTAAAAGCTCAGCTGGTCATCTTTCGCAAATTTTAACATGTTGTTTTGTGATTATTTTTTTTTTTACTGCAGGTCATTCCAAAGAAATAGTAAAAAAGTAGAGCACTGTGATGCTTCCACTACTTAGCTCATACATATCTTCTATGCTGTTCAATTTACTCTGAAATTCTCACCTTTACTCTTGAAAAGCAGTGATTTAAAAAAAAAAAAAAAGGAAGAAAAAGTGAAAAAT
>VZTV01014860.1:54602-86892 GCA_013400875.1 Anhinga rufa
CTTGATGGTCTTGGTCCGGACAGTCTCAGGGGAAGCAGTGGGCAAGGACAGGCTTACATAGCAATCAGTTTGACTAACTGTATTTGAAAAGATATATTATAACTAACAAATTACTATAAATACCTTAGACCATAGCCTAATAGCACTGTATAGACTAATAGCACTGAATAGCACATAAAGCCGCAAAAAGGAGATATTGTTTCTGTTACTTTTCTTACAGGTCCTTATTCAATAGCACTACCTGTTCCCTCCTGCAGGTGGGAACTCCGGTCATTAATGGATCATTAACATTCAAAGAAGCTATTGCAATAAAGACAACCGGTGAGCAAAAAAATATGCAGAGCTGGTTTTACATAACAAAACCCATTATTGGTATGTCCCCTGTTTGCTGCAAATGAACAGATTTCTGTGATGGGGAAGAGAAACGTTGACATTTCAGGAAAATCTTTTTAAAGGGTAAAATACTTATTTACCTCTTTGAGCATTTAGTTAAGGGGCTAACTTTGCCCTTTGCTCTTGAGAGGGGAACAGAAGAGCTAAAGAAGGTCTGGGTATGAAGGGTCTTCCCCTCTGATCTGCTGCCTCCTAGTCCATGTAATGACCCAACTGTCTTACCCAACATGCTGTCACATCCCTTCACCGTCAACATATATGCAAAAATAGCAATGCACTTTTATCTTACTGGTTTAAACTCTGAGCCTTGATACAGCTATGGCATTAAATCTCCATAATACACAGGGGCTGCCTTGAGGTGGGGTCCCAGGAACCGCCCCCAGCCCCAAGCTGGGGCAAACAACCTCCCAGCCAGGGGAGCACAGCTGGGCACTGCCACAGGCTGTTCACGAGTTGTCTCTTGGGGATTGCCAGAGTTTTTGGGTGAGAGGCAGGTTGGGTACTTGTGTGTCTGTGGAACTGACTTTCCTTTTGTGTGCTAACATGGTGTACGTAGAGCATTTGGTGGTTAGGATTCTCCCTGATACTGCTAAGAAGATGATGGGTTTTTTAGCAGGGAGCGGTGCTGGGCATCTGCCCTTAAGTGCATAAAAGAGTTGATATCGTGAACCTGTGGTATTAAACTGAGACCCTGAAAAGACAGTGAAGAGTGGGGGGACACGCTCTCTCTACCCTGTCGTTCACCCTTTCCTGCCCTCCAGTTTGGAGCAAATCTGCTGTTCTTCAGTCCTGTACATTGTTTGTACTTATTTTTAGACAATGGACATTTCTTTTGTCTGTTGGATCACTACAGCTGTCTTTAATAGCTCCAGCTCTAAGAACTTGTTTTGTGATCACAGTAACAGGCCAGATTTGGGTGTAATAACAGGCAGTTTGGTACTGTGGGATATATGCTGAGAGGCAGCATGACCAAGGAGATAACCTGCTGGAAAAGGTCTCATGACATGCTGGCTCCAGTCCCAGCTCTGCTCCAGGCTGCTAAGTCACTCTGGGCAGTTGCTTCCATTTGCATTCATCTTGCTTCTCTATCTGCATTTCCCCATCAATAAAAGAGTGATAACGATTCTTTCCTCTTTTGTAATCTGCTTTGATGTCACATGATTAAAAGCATTAAACAAAAAATAACTACTATTATTAATATTTCCACATGACCCACAAGAAGAGTACCTTATCAGTAATTATGTTATTCATTCTCTAGCAGTCTCTTGGTTCACATTCCACACTTTCTTTGAACTTGTAGTGTAACTCGTGTGGCAATGAATAGGTGTTGCTTAAAGAAATTTGCGCTATCAGGTTATGTATGACTTGTCTTTCAAGTTTTCTGATACTGTGTGAACGTGACACATCTTCCATTTTTTTCATGCATTTGATAGTTTCCCCCTTACTGTCCCTAGCAGAGAAGAAATTACTTTGACATTGCAAATGCAGATGTCTATAATTCTTGTAAGTAATATCAGGATATTTCTAGACCTAGTACCACAATTTTAAAATGCAGAATATATGCAATGTACCTGTAGATAACAATTTATTGGTAAATGAGGTTATAAAAGAATTTCCTCAGCTCTCTCCCCCACAATATTTTCTACATTCTTCCCTTGATTTTTAACATTTGAAAAAGATAATATTAACTTAGCATAGTTACTTCCTCAGATGATGCCAGAGAAGCAGGTAAGAGAGAATATTTGTTTCTTCAGCAACTATATGTGTTAGTTTAAGGGTTTTAGAGAATTTGTTTATTTATGGTCTGGGATATCTCCTTGTTGTACATACTAGCTATGAATCCCGATTTAGAAGACAGGCATTCGATATTTTCAGAGTATCAAAAAAGCTCTAAACTTGTGACTTATGATCTTCTACCGAGGTAGAGCTGCGGTGGGATCTCTGTTCAGTCCTTCATCATCTCTGAACACAATAGATCTATAGCCAACTTGGGAAGTTAGCCCAGTCTTTAGCAGGGCTGTTCACCCTTAATAAGAGCAAAAACAAAGTCCCACAATCTGATGAGCTACATGTAATACCAGCTCAGCAACCAGGGAGGCCTCAGTCTCAACATAGCCCAAGACAGGAATGCAAATAGAACAGAATAGAATAATTTAGGTAACCCTGCCAAGTCTACCACTAAACCATGTCACTAAGCAGCACATCTGCACATTTTTAAATACCTCCAGGGATGATAGCACCACCACTTCCCTGGGCAGCCTGTTCCAATGCTTGACAACCCTTCCAATGAAGACATTTTTCCTAATATCCAATCTAAACCTCCCCTGACGCAACTTGAGGCTGATAGATGCAGATAGAGACAAAGATATTTGAATCTGAAAAAAAGCAATTACATCCAGACCATTGCATGAAGAATAACAAATTATGCCCCAGAACTATAATGTTGGAGGACTTATCTGGTAACTTATATATACAACACAGACTTAGAAAAATTTTGGACGAGATCTCAAATACATGTGGTAAACCTACGTGCAGGTGATGAGATTTATCACTGAGATCTCTTCGCATACACTGCCAGCCCTGGACAGGAACAAGTGGATACTCAGTGTCTTCCATGTTCCAGTTATCTTCCACTCTCTTCTTCCCTCCACCGTAAAAAGCTTTAACTGTTACGAGCTATTAAATTTAAACATGTACAGACTGAAGAGAATTGACTTAAACAGCCTAGCATATGACAAAGAGCTGAAAGAATTGACTTTGCTAATTCAACAACAGCAAAGACTGGCAAATAACATGGTAATAGGTGGTTCTGTAATGTCCCAATTATTGATACAAGGAGGACAATAATCAGTGGTTCTGTGTGGCCACAGGGAAAAATACAAAGACAAATATTAGGAAAACTGCTCCAGCTCTAAGAGAGTTAGCTGGAGCAAGAAAGTTTTTATAAATTTTCTAGGTAACTAATTTCAGAGGGTACTGGAACTGATATGTATCAAAGAGTGACAGACAAGGTAAACCTGATCCTGGTCCAGGAGAAGAGGACCAGCCCAGGTGAACCTACAAGGTGTCATATGGAATTACTGCCACGTGATGCCCATATTTATGCTGGAAGGCAATAAACAGGATAATCATGTCACATCGATTACATTGCATGGAAACCAACTAACCAGTTTCCCTGCCAGCCTTGACTGTCAGGGAAGGAAATGAGAGGACATCCTTACACTGTACACCAGCCCAAGAGATCAGTTCCCAGATATCTGGGCGCTGTCTCCAAAACAATTGCGAACTTCCTTCTTTGTCACGTATAAAGTAAGACTGTAAGTTCATTGGAGAAGTTGCCACCTTTCCTTTCCAAACACATGCAGGGTCCAAGTAACAAGGCCTAAATCAATTCCTAGAGCCTCCCTGTAGCATCCCAATATAATCATCAAAAGGAAACAATACAAAAAGCAACAAAATATTATGCAAAGGTGTCCACAGACAGCCATGCTACAACTTCTCCCACCGCCCCCAACTCCTCCGTGAAGCAACAGTAGATAAATTATATTACCTAAGCGGCATTTTGGGTATGTGTAGTTCTTGGAAGATTTGTACATGCTAACAGAGGCACAGATGTTATTAGATCACCCTTACATATGTTCTCTTTTGGTAGAGTGGAACTAGAAATCACTTATTTCCATAAGTACACCTGGTTTTTGAGTTTTCATAAGCGTTGCCACAATCTCACTGTTCCCACTCTCAGTGTGTCAGCCAGTAGGAACCAAAAAGCCACATACTTTTTAGCCAAGAGGTATTATTAAGAGGTCAGAATTCCTTCATTCCACCTCAGATCCTCTTGTAGTGATATGTGGTGCAATCTCACATCTATCACTGGAAAATATTTTTTAGAAAGCTTTTTCACTTACATTTAAAAATAAACTAGCCAAAAATTAGGTCTCAACCAGACATCAACACTGTTGATGCAGACACTATGGGTAGTTAAAACTGCTGAGCATCTGAAGAAACCATTATCAGAGGGAAACATCATGGAAACACGCTTGGAAACAGGCTGCAAGCAGTACAAAGAAGTGCCTCAGATTTCAAAGAAAATGGTAGTGGGAACAAAATCAATACCAGAAGCAGCTGAACCAACAGATTAACACTCACAAATTTTCTTTCTTCAGAAAATATTCCCAAGAATGTTATTGACCCAGTAAGGGAATAGAAACAAAAATGTTTTTAATGCATAGCTAAAATTAATATATTTTTTCTCTTAAGCTTCACTACTTTGACTCAGAAATGCCTCTGACGTGCTTTATAAAAACATGTAGCTACGGTACTTTTTCACTTCTTCTCCTCCAGGAGGATTTTTCTGAAAAAGCAGGAGCAATACATTATGGGAGATGTCATCTTGTGCAGGAACTGAGGCTAAGCTGCAACACCAACCGTGCACCACAGCAATAATTTCAATCTGATTTTTTTTAATTGAGATTCAGAGTTTTGAAATCAAAACTTTGTTACTAAATGAACAAAATTTATGGCAGGGGTACTTCTCCTAGGCATCTTTTCTTTCAAGTAAAATTTGGTACTGAATGGGAAGCTACCAAAAAGCTGTAGCTCAGTATGATAGCAAGGACAAGGTCAGCTGACTGTCATGAGGTGCTCCTCTTTCACTGGGTCTGAAGTTTCTGAAAACCAGAAAGTGTTTGCAAATATGATGACTGAGGTTAAAAATACCCCAAAGTCTCGCTTACAGGAAGCACCTAGCACTGATAACCCGTAGAAGTTCACTGTAGATTCTGTACACAAAAATAAAAATAGATACCTGTAGATGTCCTTTGTTTTTCATGGTGGGGATGGAACAGTTATGCTAAGGAAACAGCATGGAAATAATAAGGCACATTATTATAAATAACTAACTAACAAAATTAGGGTGCAATAAGTCGCCTCATTCCCTCACATGATGGTTTGCAGCAGCCAATATGAAGGTAAAGACGTCAATGCTGATAAGTTAATTTGGTAAGAAAAATTCCATAACACACCGGAACAACTGACAGGAAGCAAGACTGTTTACGCCACAATGTAAATGGGTTCTTCATGTGTCTGAGAATTCAGCCCAAAGTCTGTAAATGTTAGTCACCATTTTGTGAAATAAATTTTGGACCTACAGGGTATGACAGACAGGTGAGGATTAGTTTGATTATTTTGCCTTATTTGTTAAGGGGAGAGTTTGTTCAGCCTGGATTAAAAGCTTACATTGCAGCAACGGTTCATCCTGACATAAATACCATGACTTGGATGCGTTGTCAATACGTGCTTTGCTTTTGGCAGCCAGGTCTTCACACTTTATACATCTTTTCAACACAGATGTCACCACCAGTCTCTTTCACATCAAAGTAAGCCACAGATAAACACATAGCCTCCAGACTGTCTTTTATCACAAGACTATAACTAATCCTATTTTCACAGTGAAATTAAATGAGCTCATATTCTGGCTAGAGTCCTTCAGGACTTCCAGCTGATCTAGCAGTCTACAGCAACTTCCGTGCAAGTAAGAATGAATGAAAACATTCAGAATAGATATATCTGCCTTACAA
The DNA here is from genome assembly GCA_013400875.1 of Anhinga rufa. Classification (NCBI taxonomy): domain Eukaryota; kingdom Metazoa; phylum Chordata; class Aves; order Suliformes; family Anhingidae; genus Anhinga; species Anhinga rufa. Next base: position 60,572 of record VZTV01014860.1, read on the forward strand.
GGAACATTTATACCCAAGACTCCTTTTGTCTGGTTTTCATTCTTGAACTGAAAGGGAACTCTTTTAAAAAAGGGTAGTCAAGATTGGTCCTGAACAAACAGGAAAAGATTAACACCTCTGCCAGGCAGACATTCGAAAAGATTGCCAAGCTGAGAGCAGAATATGATGCGAGCACCAGCACCAACATTTGTGAGTGAATCTTACTTTTAGCCTTCACTGGCTACTACTCTAGCACTACTTTATTGGGTCCTGCTGAGGATACAGTCATACAAAGTGCCTGGGAGAGAAGCCAGAGTCTCACGTGGACACTCTTATGTGTCTTTTCAGCAATGCGGACCATCACAGCCATGTTAAATCTAGCCTGTCTACATTGCCCTCCTACATAATAGCAAATCACATCTGGGCTCCTGGTCCCTACCTACAAGGTAGTCAATGTCTTTGGTTCAGCAAAAAGGTTGCCTGAAGCTCCTCTCTGGAGACCATTGCTGATAAAGGTCCTCGAGCTCTGTGAATCTCACCTGTGGGCAAGGCTTTCCCTGGCACTGCTCTGAGTCTTCAGAATAAACCTCCATGGGGACTAAGACAGACCACAGGCCTTACCACATTATGCGTTCAGTGTGCAGCTCATCTCAGCAGCGCTCATCTAGATGCATGTGAAAGAGCACTAAGAGAGCATAGATGCATAAAACAAGATAGGCCTCTGCTTGGAGGGTACAGGAAAGAATGAATCACTGATTACAAATATCAATCACACTGCTTAATGCATATTTAGATGAACTGCAGATACTGCTGTCTTGATGAAACTGGAACAACCAGGACAGAACTAGAAGAGATTCTGCAGGTTCTTTTAATGGTGTATAAGAAAATCTATTGGGTATCAATGAAGAAAAATGCATTCAAATGTATTTTTCACAATAAATACCAAAGATGAGAAGTTGGGCCTTCTTCTCATCAAAGGAGTACCTCAAAAATCCCGAAGCAAGTCCTGCAATAGGTAAATGTCTGTATCAATCTTCATATTCTTTATTAAGTTCTTTGAACATCCCACATACCCACTAATAATCCTGTAAACACAGATCTGCTGATATTCAGTTTGTGGTTACTGTTCAGTGTCAAGCAAAATATACTTTGGCATGGGGAAAGGCAATGCTCAGCTTGGTTTCGTAAGTGTTGAAAAGGTGTTATGCAGTTCAGCCCAAAGAAATCTGTAAATATAGAAAGCCTATTCAGAAATCAAAGCACATACTTCCTCATCATTACCTGTTGACAACTGCTGATGTTGCTTACATACATTTGAAAGAAACTGCATGCTAGTCTTGTGCTGTGTTATTTATTAGCACAGCACTTCGTAAAATGTGTCTCAGCTCATAACAATAATAACATATTATGACCTCCTTGATCATACATAGCATTGTCCTTTTTAGTGGCAGCTTATGATACTGTGAAGGCACAGCACAGGCTTTTCGTCTCCACACTTCTTACCATGTATACGATACAACGCAATGTATTACCATGTACACAATACAATATATACTGTGCTCTATACAATACACTCCATCATGGCCTTTCTGCCAACAATACATTAAAGACTTGAGAAAAGGAAAACCCTCAAAATAGTCTGTTAGATTAGAGAACACAAAATGGGTGATCTGAGGGAAAGTAGGTTTTTGCACGTGTTTAGATGGTGGCAATGAACTGAGGAAGAGTGTGGGCAGAGTTGGGCTATATGAGTGGATAAAGCCAAACAGAAGATTGAATAGAAAAGAGCAGAGGCTGTTAAAAACTGCAACTGTGAAGTTGATTTACGTCATAGTCATTGAAATTATCCATTAATTTGTTACTCATATTATTAACTTTGGTTATGACTTTGTTATTATAAACATCAGTCATGACCAGGGCTCCATTTTGACAGGTACCTTAGTAGTTACGCAATTAGCTCTTGATCTTGATCTAACCAGCTTACAACTACAGTAAGAAAAGCCCTGCTTCTGGATATCACATCACAGGGAGGAGCTTCTGGTGATAAGAGTTGCTTTTATACTTGTTTGTTTCAGTTTCTTAACCAGTGAGGAAATCCTTGTTTACAGGCCTTATGGCAACTTGGCAGCTATCCACGTATCTACTTCTCTGTCCTTGTACAGATTCCCATTGCCAAGCATTTGTCCTGGTCTGCTTTTAGGATTTCTCTCCATTAATGCAAATGCAGCCTGTCTGAGCAGCCAGCGGCATCAGGAACTTGGATGAGATGCCTTGCAAAGATGCCAGTGCTCTTTTTCAAAGGACCATGTTCCAGGATTTCTCTCAACCACGGCAAAAGTCAGTGACCACATCCATTTTGACAGGGAAGCGATTTCATCCTAGAAGCAAACATGCCATTAGCACTGGCCATCCCAGGCAGCTGCCTGCTGGTACTGCCCATGCTACCTGCTGCCCCGTTTGCTGCCACCCCCTCAAATTGGTGCTACGATCAGCAAAAAAGGCAAGAAGAAATATACGCAGCTTGTTGTGTGCATGTCTTCAATCGGTCTTTTCCTCACACAATAGTCTCCTTTGGAGAACGTGGCAATGAAAGGTAACTTGTTATTATGATGGTGTTACACAGGATTTAGGCAGTATAAGGAAAAACATTAGTAATGCCACCTCCCAACTTTAAAAATCAATGGCCAGTGTAGTATTGGGAGTTCGCTACAAAATTACATAGCAACAAGGCCCAGATTTAACAAGAACCAGGTTTAATACTACAGTTAAAGGCAAGCCTAAAGTTTTATCTAATGAGAATGCTGATTGAGATTAGCTTGTCGTATTAAAGAAAAAAAAAAAAGTAGCTGTAGGCCGTTCCAGGAAAAGCTTTCTGGAGCCTTGGACTTTGCTAAATACAAAGTAGGGCAAGCCAATATTTTTAAAGACATTTTTTGTCTCCTGAAGAGAATATTTCTGTGAAATACATGTATCTAGAAAAATGTTACTTTATATTTCACTTGTAGCCCGTGGAACAAATAAGTTTCTCTCCCATAGGTGTCAATCTGGAGCGTAGAAGATATTTATTTTCCTTCCTGGAAGAGATGAACTCTGCCACCGAGAAAAGGGCCACACCAAACCAGATTTGCCAGCTGCACGAGGCAGCCCGTGCCCTGCTGTGACTGCAGTGGCAGCCTCTGAGAGCAGCGAGCGCCTGGTGTGCTCCGACGGGACCCTGCGCAGCGTGGCAGGTCTGGGCAGCTGCGCTGAAAACAAGATCTACTCCGGAGAATCTACACAGCGTGGGTCTAGTTCTTGTTATAATCGGCACACGGGGTGAGATGCAGTGGCACTTGGCCAGCAGAGCGGTCTGTCTAGAAAGAAAGTCTCCCATGGTTAAATGGTGGAAACACAGAGCCCTGCAAAAAGGTGGCTTCAAGGGGATCTGTGAAGAAATGGATGGGGGGACTTGAAGATGAAAGCTATGCCCTCTTCCATTGAGCTTGGCTCATAGACCAGTGCTTAACAAACAAGCGTTTTGCAACAACCAATCCCTTCCCACATGTGGGAAGCCTTCTGAAAGTCAATCTCCACTGCATCAACTGACAAGGAAAGTAAGGGACGGTCATGGGAAGTCACTGGATGGCAGAACAAATTCAGAGCCTTTCAGCAGTGAAGGCAAAACTGATTTTTTGCCACTACAGGGATGAAGCATTGAGATTGCCGCAAAGGTTTTTGTGACATGGAAAGAAGAGGCTGGACAAAGACTGTTGCTGATGCATAGAATTTATGTAGGTTCACGAGGAGACTGGAGGTGTTGTTGCATTCATAGAAAAACTGTATTTGGCCTGGGAAGTTACCAGCTCTGAAGTGATCGAATGCTGGGAGACTGCATCATGCAGACATCACTATACACTTTTGCCCTACACTCATACTCCTCCCCAGGGACCTGCCTCTGGCCACTCTCAAACACAGGGCAGGAGAGACCTTTGGTCTGATCCAGCCCAGCTGCTCTTGTGTCCCTGTGCACTGCAATGGGGATGCAGGAACGTGGAGAGCTCAGTCACCTCAGCTTGTGACTCTTGCTCCTGACGCTGCCGATGGCTCCCTGTTTGGCCTATGCTTCGAGCCAGCCTGGTTGGATGACCAACGTTCAGACCAGGGGCGATGAAACACTTCTCTCCAAAATGTCCTCATACCATCCTGTACAGCTGCAGAGGAACAGCACCATCCAGTCAGTGAATCCAGATTTTGCAGGAACAGTAGATACATTTATGAAGGTTTGTGACAGCCACAAAGCTTCCGCAGTTTTAAAGCAAGAGACATCTGCAGTCATTCAGCTGTTAATAATAAGTTTTCTGCTGGTTTTGGAATAAACACAAGGGAGCAGTTGTCTTTGTGTAAGAGCTAACCCTAACTAATGTGCTGAAAAGGCCTTCTCAGGCCAGCCTGAAAATGGCCAGCTTTTCTCAAGTAGGCATTTCTGCTGCCTGTGCAAGGCAAAGAAGAGAAAAATGAAATATCTGTAGCTATTTAATTAGCAATATAAGTATATAGACCTCCCCAAAGAATCACACCCTGAAACTGGGCTTGGTGTTTTCCTATGACACCAAGAAAAAGCATCTAGGTTCCAGTCCAGTGCAAAGTGAGCTGAAAGATACCAAAGTAAAGTACCTCAGTGGCCTCCAAGTGCCAAGCATTTTGGGTACAGTGATAAAAAGCAAACACTACCCATGACTCAGGAGCCAGATCTCTGAGCCACAGACCTCATGAATTGCAGATCTCTTGGGAGAGTAGGGCAGGGAAATGCATGCCTTGGTGTTTGCCCTGCCCAAAAGCATTTATTATAGGTCAGTTCTGGGGACATACCGTCGATCTGGAGGAACCTTTGGACCAGTCTGGTATCACTACTCTTATGACTTTGACAGGAAAAATTTAGCCAGACTCAAACTTGCCCAGAAATTGCAACAGCAGTGACTTGGGAATGGTATGTTCTACTCAGATTGTAGTTGCCTGATAACCTACATTACACAGGAGCAAGTCCTTCTGATTCATGAGTAAGCCTTATTCATATCAGATTTCAGGACATATTAGTAGCCTAATTCTTGTTATTATGCTTGCACCATATACAAATAATATGATCTTTTGTCTGACACAAAGGGAAAAGATCAGGAGATCATGATTATAGATGATTGCCACAGCTATCCTATAACAAAAACCCCCAAGTCCTATACTATATGACACGTGCAAGATCTAAGGAGGCATGGACGCTGTGGGTTGCGGGTAGCAGTCCCTCTGCACAAGGAGGACACTTTAGCTGCACAGTGCCACAGAGGAAGAAAGCAAAGTGTACTCATCTTTAACACAAGGTCTTCCAAAAACCACAGCTTAGTCTAATCATGCTCTGACTCCAGCAAAGCACTGATGGTGCTTTGCAGTTTGAATTATTTCTGTGCCATCTTTCAGCTCTCTGTCCTCGCCTCTGCCTCTGTTAACAACTTTAAGTTGGACAGAAATAGTGACTAAAACAAATAACTGTGAGTGGGAAATACAACTGATTCTCCTTCTCCTCAAATATATTTTGAGCTAAATATATTTATTTCAATTATTTACAAATATTTGAATAAATACATTAATTACATGACAAATACATTCCCACTGAAAATATTTTTTAAAAAATCATTTTTGAGCAAAGACTAATTTTAGGAAAGTAAATATCTACAGCAATAGAGATATGTAGGCCTAACTAGTTATCTTTACTTTCTTTTTTAAATCATTGTTGCAACTCTGTTCATGTGCAATGAAATGCATAGATTAGGATTCCCCGGTTTGCTTTCAAAGGCTCCACTTGTCTCACTGCCCATAAACACACTCAACCTAAAACACTCCGAACTTGGTATAGACTATAAAGTGAGCTTTGCTGTACATGCCAGTACCTCTCTCTTCCATGGCAGAGGTTTTTAATGGGTGCCTTTGCATTTCTTCCTCTGAGGACTTCTGTCATTGTTTAGGTATTAAAACCTCTCTGCACATTTTTGTCAAGAATGGAAGGGCCACCGTGTAAAGGTTCCTACTACACTCTCACACTGTTTTTCTAATTCAACTTAATGCTGTTTAGCACAGTGTCATTTCTTGCTATGTGTATCACACCACCTGGCGTGGATCCACTAACAAAATCAAGTACTCTGAGAGAGCATACAGGTACGGCGCAGACAAAACCTCCCCGGCTCTCTGCTGTGCCACAGGTAACTTGCTCCTGATTCTCAGAGGGAAAATAAAATGTGGTGCTCTGTTGCACAGTAAACAAAGGCATCTGGGATGGGGAATGGATGAGACTGCTTCTCTAGCACTAACTTCTTTTAGCTCTTGCCAGCAAGGATCTTCCTCCACATCTGGCTTGGGAAGCAAAGCTCCAGTGATATAGCTTCATACCTGCAACCAGGCAGCCAAACCTCAGCTCAGATTGAAGATACAGGATAAAGACTAATAAAAGAAAAAGAGCTAAAATAAATAGCTATGGATTTCTGGAAGTTCTTTGGTCCTTAAGAATGTAAATACTGTCATTTCCAAAAATTATAAAATGCTGGGAAAGAAATAAACATCCCTGATTTTAAGGCCAAAGGCCTCTGTCAGTGGTTGCCTTGATGCTATTGGCTGTCAGGGCAATTTAGGCATTCCCTTGTGCTGGTATCACTTATGCCAGAAAACAGCTCAGCTGAGGTTAAAAAGACAGAGAGGGAACTGAACCATCCTTTCATTCTTCTCTGAAGATGTGCTGTTTTCAGGAAAAGGCAATATTCCTGTGCTAGGCTCAGCAGTAGAAAAGCAAGAATTGAATAGCAATCTCTTTTGAGGCAAATAGTCTTCCTGAGCTCACTTAATATGAAAAGGTTCATATTTGTTTCCTTTACATTGCATTCCTGCCTTGTTCTTTCTCTCTGAGGCAGATATTTGAGCTGACCTTCAGCTCGCTTTCTCCTACATAAGTAACCGCTAAGATTCCCTCTTCACTTCCACTTCCACCCATTCCACCAAGTCCCCAGAAACATTTCAGTAGTACTGATTTTGCCTTGAAAGCCTGGTATTTCAAACACATTTCAGTAAACACTTGACAGAAAAGAAGTTTTTGACAGCAAGATATATAATGCTCCTTTTTTTTTAACGTAGAAATTCAGAGGTGCCTGTATGTATTGCTACTGTCTGCGAAAAACAGACAGGTATAGAAGCCAATACTAAAGCTCCCATATTACCCCACAGGCTCTGGCAGCCCCTCGACATCAGTGCTGGCATTTTTACCAAGAAGCAGAGGTGCAGCCTGCATTGCAGCACATCAAAAACCGCAACTGAGAATTAACAGCTGAAATTGTTCAGCAAAACTGGCTCTGAAGCTTGTTAGCAGTTAAGATGCTTTACTGCATACCGCAGTAGACGTTTGATATTTCCACTAATAGTAACCTTCTGTAAACTGGAAGATATTGTTTATACAAAAGTGTATTCTAAGAATAGTCTGAATTCAGATATGCATCAATATTTGAAACCATGGTGACACTTCATGCACAGAAACATGTTATAGTTCTTGCTTATACTCTCTGCTTTTAGAACTGAACTACTAGGAACCGTAAGGAAAGACTGTGATACTCACACAGATCTGCCTTTCTCAGATTTCTCATTCTTACGATTTTTACAGCGAGTGAGCAGCATGGGCATTCTTCATTCTGCAAGAAAATTACAAAGTTATTACCTGCCTGAAGAGTAAATTGTTTATGTTTCATAAAACATGCCCTCCCATAAGTGTGTGTTGCAATTTCCAAAGCCACGCAGCAAGATTGGGAGATTAACTACTTGCACTGCTTTGGAAGTTAAAACCAAGTCTATGTAGAGTTTAAAAAAAAAGAGACAGAAAAAGAGGAGATATTCCTCCGTCTATGTAGGCTATTGATGGGAGAAATAACAGTAGAGTGGATAACACAGTAAAATGGTTTTAAATAAAATTAATGTTTGCATTACATGACAGGATATTTTAAAAGAAATCCTTATCCATAATTAAGCTGGAAAAATAAGCTAGCAAAATGAGTGTTCATGAGAAACCACTTCATTAAACATCTGTAGACAAAAACAAAAGAAGTTTTCAATTCTCTTGAACAGCTGAAATTTCACTTGGAAAGCAGATAATTTTATTCCAACTTTCCATTTGAAATCTTAATCAGGAACTGCTCCCAGAAATGGTGGAGACTAAATACATGAAAGGTTGTGAGGTGTTCAGCTGTTGTGGTTAGGAAGAAGAGAATGAGGGGATACAAGAACTTTTAGGAAACAGAAACCATCTGTGGTAAAACACAGAGTCACGACGCTGTAGATTTCAATGTCTTAGTTGTGTTAAAAAGAATCATGACACCACAGGAAAATGCAACTGTTCGGTGAGGCACCACCAGCACAAATGCAGCAGAATCTGCACAAAAGAAAACAACTTAGGAAAAGATGTTAACAAAACTTCCCCACCTAAACTGGATGCTGGTTATATGCAAAAAGGATCATTAGCTGAAACATCAAGGACAGGAGGAAAGACAAATAACTAGACACAACCAAAACAAATTATTAATTCTTGCAGATTTTAGTACCTGAAACTTTAGCTATTGCTTCACTGGATGTCATTACCTAATCCCTCTCCCACTCTCTGCTAGAAAAATAACTCCATTAAATCCTTTAGGATGATTATGTCACTCTTCTTTTTCCAGTTAGGAATGGACCCAGCTGAGAAGGTGGATGCAAACTCCCCTATCACTCTTGAATTATGATAAGACAACCTTGGTCCATATTTTATGTCTCTGCTCCAAAACAGAAGGGCATGTTTTAATGTCTTTTATCTGGATTCAGGTTCTGCCTCTGCTTTTACTCTTTCTCATGAGCTGCTTCAGTGGTTAAGGACAGGGGGATGAGGAGAGAGGACAGTCCCATTCCTGGCTTTGTACACGTAGTTTTCCACACAAAGACCATTATCAAACTCCGTTCCTTACTCTCCCCTCCTTTCAGAAGGATAAGCCTGTAGATCCTTAGTGTTTCTTTAACCAGTTTGTTTAGACATTCATGCTTTTTAGTTGTTAGGCCATGAGGATCCACATTTGAGGTCTGCAAGCATTAATGCACATTTATGCTATACACACATCCATGTTACGGAGAGAAGCTCTATAATCTCCATTTTACAGCTGGGGAAAGAGGGCACAGAATGATTTGATAACTTGCTCATAGTCAAACAGCAGGTTAATTTCAGAGCTGAGGAGAGGACAGAGTATGTGACTCCCCGGTGCCCAACAGGCAGTTTTAGAGCTTTCCCTGCCTGGTCATATTCCACAAAAAAAAAAGTAATAATAAAAAAAAAATAGTCTCAGAGATTATGGATGAAGGCAGATCAAGATTTTCTTGGGTGTCAGCCATACACAAATGTCAAACTAGGACCATCTTTCTGCCCATGATTAATCCAGGGTTTTAGTCAGTGACTTTCCCGTGTACACCACTACCAGGGGGCTGGTAGCACAGCTACGTGGGCACAGCGTGTGACAATACTCATAGCTAGCAGATGCTCCGCTGTGGAAGAGCCCAACTTACATAGTGCTTGCATCAAACCACAGATTCAGCCCAATTCCACAGCAGGCTCCTGTGAGGCACCTCAGACTGCTTCCCAGTATCCACGTGAGTGATTCCAGGATCACTCACTGCAGCTGGACTCCCCTCCACCACCAAAAGTGCCTCCACAGGGCAGCCAATATCGGTGAAGCTATCAGTCAGCCTGATAAAAATAAGTAAATACATACATGAATTTGGTCTAACAGTTCCCAAGCGCTCTTCTAGGCACCAGAATCCCAATCACAAACCCACCTCAGGTCATCTTCAGCTTCGAATGAATCGTGGTCTGAATTTCCTCACTCTTACCTCGCGAGCACTCCAGTATGATCCCATCGTGCTCCCAGCTGCATACAAGTCAGGTACGGATGCCACTTCAGTATTAGAGGCAACAGCTAGCAGTGACTCATGAAGTACATCTGCAAACTTTAAGGAGGCACCTGCTGAGGAGCAAGTGGTTTATCCATGCCCCACCTTCCTCATTGGATGAAAGAAGAAGTATGAAGAGAGAAGGGGAGGAATATTTGATAGTCAAACACCGGAGGTGCGTGCTGGGGGAAGGCTGTACACACCAAGGTGCCAAGAGTTATTAGCTATTTAAGATAAGGGAGTGATAACACACAGCACTTATGCATGGATACCTATCACCTGGCAGCCTAAGCAATGCACAAATCATAGAAGATAATAGCAGCTACCTGTAGGCTGGAGGAAAACAGAGCTCTACAGTGATCCAATCAACAACCAAGATTATTGTGGACAAAATAGCTTTGAAAGACCTTCTATTTCAACAAAATTTTATTTATTTTCCTTTTCTTGGAGGTGGGGGGGTTGAGTTGCTTGCTGGTAGATGTTTCCCCACTTTCATTCATATACTTGTCAGGTGGATATATGTTTTCCTGCTTTCAGAACCCTTCCACAAACACAAAACTTCTGAGTAAACCAAGAGAAAAAGAATCATTTTTCCTCCAACTTAGGGCATACATTGATTCATCTTAAATGATAACATCTAGATGTTTTAAACACGATGCAGTGTCATCAAATTATGTATAAAAATGACACACAGCTTTTCCATTTTCTGGCAGAACGCTGTGCAGCAGCAGATACGCAGGTGAATAGCTCTTGCACAGGTCCAGCTGCTAACATGCCCAGACGTCTGACATGAACTGACCACTTGAAAGCTGCAGGAGGTGACACTATACACTCACAGTACCCATGACCTCTTTTCCCCTTCTACACACACATATCAGGAAAATGCACAATAAAGCGTCAGTTCTGGCCTCACAACTTTTCACTGAATGAAAATTACTTTTGTCGTCAATAATTTTAGGCTTAGGAATCTATCCTCAATACTCTTCTGATTGAAGATGTAAAGTGACACAAGGTAGCATTCCCATCAACTTGGTGTCTGGCAGAAAAAGACCCTGAATCAGACAAGCAGCCTTGGCTGTTGGCCCCAAAACTGAGAAAACTGGTCTGAAAATGGCTAAACCTGGGCTGTTTTGTTAGCTTCTGCAGAGGCTGAACTGATGTTTCCTGAGCCATTTCCCTGGGAAGGTCTGACCGTGGTAGCACCAAGACTATGGAAGATGATGTCTGTCCTCAGGGAAAAAAAAACCCACCAAATTCAACAAAACACAAGTCTAACTAAACAACACTGAGGAGTGTCTAGCTGAGGTGGAGAAAAAGGAAGCAAATGGCTGGCTCCCCCCAGAACAGCTGAGAAATAACTACTCCTTGAATAACTCTAGGAAAGAAAGAGGGAGGCCTGATCTCCAGGCCTTTATCACCTCACCCACCCAAGGGGAACTCTTACTGGAGTTTCCTCCACAGTAAGCGCTGCAGAGCATGGCGCTGGAGGGAGCCTGTCCCAGACACTCACTGTCAAGTGCCTCTGCTAGAAGAGGACTTAATAGTAGCCCCAGCACAGGCACCTGGAACAAGACTACTGTGAACATACAGCAAATGGAGAACCCAGTAACCCAAAACCCTGTACCAGTGTCTGAGAAACTTCTATTTCTGGTTTGGATCAGATTGTCTGAGATTTTAGGGTGCAACACAAATTCTGATAAGGGACATGCAGAAGGTGGAGCAGGCTGTAGGAGGGATCTGCAAAAAACTGTTTCCCTTGTCTCAGGAATACGTATTTTCTGACCAGCTGAGGCCAGGAAGGAGCAGGTGCTCACCATTTACTACCAAAAATTCCACAGGTGAAGTCAAGCAGAATATCTAATCCTGACAAAAATTCCATAAAGAGGGCCATCAGCTGAAAAGTGAAACTGAACCAGAGTACCTCAGGGACCCCACAGACTTCGTAAAGCTGATGCAATACCCAGATTTTTGCAATAACAAGAGGACTCTGACAAACATGTCAACACCCTCCCTGGCAGACATTAAGGATTCAGTCACAATGTCCATTTTGACAGTTTGGATACCTTATTTTAAGCTTATCATAGAATCATAGAACGGTTTGGGTTGGAAGGGACCTTCAGAGTCCATCCAGTCCAACCCTCCTGCAGTGAGCAGGGACAGCCCCAACTCTAGGAATAACTCTATTGTTACATATTGTCACATACTTAAGAGCTGGATACTTCAATGGGTGCTTTATGATTCCTAGGCAGAAAGGTGGGGGAATAAGTAGCCTTTTTTTATCATAGAATGGTTTGGGTCGGAAGGGACCTTTAGAGGCCATCCAGTCCAACCCCCTGCAGTGAGCAGGGACAGCCCCAACTAGAGCAGGTTGCTCAGAGCCCCGTCCAACCTGGCCTTGGATGTTTCCAGGGATGGGGCATCGACCACCTCTCTGGGCAACCTGGGCCAGTGTCTCACCACCTGCAGAGTAGAAAATTTCTCCCTTATATCCAGTCTAAACCTACCCTCCTTTAGTTTAAAACCATTACCCCTTGTCCTGTCACAACAGCCCTTGCTAAAGAGATCGTCCCCATCTCTCCTACAGCCCCCCTTTAAGCACTGGAAGGCCGCAATCAGGTCTCCCCGCAGCCTCTCTTCTCCAGGCTGAACAACCCCAGCTCTCTCAGCCTGTCTCCATAGCAGAGGTGCTCCAGCCCCCTGATCACCTCCGTGGCCTCCTCTGGCCCCGCTCCAGCAGGTCCATGTCCTGTCTGTGCTGGGGGCTCCAGAGCTGGATGCAGTGCTCCAGGTGGGGTCTCAGTGGCTTATCAGTGGCTTCTCAGATAAAAGAGTGGACAGGATTTTAGAAGATAAGGTTGAAATTGTCTATATACCTTGCTGGAAAATTTGTGGAGAGAAAAGACTCTTCCACGACTCTTGCCTACTTCTTTAAGGACACGCTACACAAGGAGGTGAGGGACTCCTCCGAGACTCATCCTGGCTAGCTTTTGACAAACTCCCAGCTGCCAGCATCTGCCTCCCTTTCACAATGCTTCTGTGGGACTATGACCTAAAAGACAGCAAAAAGCAACTTCTTAACCAGCTCCTGTTCTAGAAAAGACTATCTGTCTTTCTCTAGTGACTCGCCCCTAGGGAAGAATTCACACTAGAAACAGAAGCTACACGTCTCTCTCTGCTGGACCTTTCTTGGCCTTCAGTGTGTTTGAGTAGATTCCCTTCTCCTAAAAACAGCTGGGATTTTGTCTTTGAGTTTTTTTAATCCAAACAGTTAATATTTTTTCATAACATCTGAAAAACTGTCCAAAGAGGTAAAAGATTTACTTACTAAATGTCTCATTAGCTGAAGAGGAAGAAATGTAAGGTATTTATTCTGCTATATATCCACGTTCAGGTATGCAATGATGGCTGATCATTATCCGTGACTTAGCGGACAAGACTCTTGGTTCTTGGGAATGACACACGATTGTTTCCTGCATTACAAACTGGTCTCCTGTACAGCTTGAAGAGGAGTGCTGCTTTTTGTTAATGGGTTGCTCATCGTGTCCTTTATTAGATGTGCGCATGCATCATTTAGTGCATTCTCGGGAGGAGCATTTCTTCTTCTCTTCTTTGGTAACCGCACTGGTGTTTGAGAGCTCTTATGTTTTTGTGCTATATGTGTATAAAGCAGCTTTTTCCCCTCAGTGACTGCACTGTGCTTTTCAAATAACTAGTTAGACTGTGGCAATCATAGAATCTTAATTTGTACTAGCATACCTAGCAGCTGTATTTTACATTTTATGGTTGTTTAACAACTGTGATACAGTGAACAGCATATTGATATCTTACTCCATTTCTCCAGTGTGATTCTGTGTGTGCAATTACCATACATCCTGCAATCCCGCTCACATGCTGTTTCAGTAATATTTCATTCACTACATTGAACAGGCTCCAGATGATCCTGAAGCAAAATTGCATTTCAGGGAGGCAACTGCAGCTCACGCACGTGATCAGAGACAGAACACAGTTGATTGTGAGAGGAAATGGTCCTTTAAACAAACTCACAAGTTTGATTTAATTTATAAGAATAGATGTCATTATAGACCTAAAATGCCACCATCCATGCATCCATTATCCAACTCAAGTTTGAAAAATTAAATATCCTTCATAAGAGATATATATATATTTCATGACAGTTCATCACAAAAACGCACCTGAGAAACAAAGCTCCTAAAAGGTAGAACACCATTTAATTCAAGTTATTAAAACCAAGTAAAATGATTTAAATTGATACTGCACGGTTACTCCCTTCTGTGTGTGAAGAAGGTTTTATGGATTTGCTACCAATGGTCCCAATGAAATGCCAGAATATTTTGCAGACGAAAAAATACTAGCAACTAGCCACCAAGATTGCAGAGAGAGAGCTAAAATTACTTCCCTATCACACACAGCTGAATCGTCACCTCTTGAGCACCACGGTGAGATGGTGTTAACAACATAGACTGCTATGTTTAATATCACAACTCCTGATCAAAAAGCAACTACTGCTTAGTGAACCGAATCATGTGGCTTTGAAACAAATACTTCAAGTTTTCTTTTTTGAGAAGGCTACTTAATTAGATAGAGATTGCACCTGCCAAGAACAGTGAAGTAGCTATTGCATTTGATACATAATTCTGTGTTGTCATGATAAAGACTTAGTAAGAGAGAGGAAAATGCTCTTCAAGCAGAGGACTGTGTTTGTGATACTGGCTGGCTCAGAGCTTGTTTCTTCCGTGCCACAGCCATGCGCAAGGCCTGAAGAATCATGTTCTCGTTGTTCATGATGTTGTAATTAGTCAGCTTCAGCAGCTTGTTGAAATCTTCTGCTTTCAGCGAGACCTCCCTTGTTGAGTATGGAGAGCAGAAACTGGAGATATCAACCTTGCCCTGTTCCATTTCAGCAGCACTACGTGACATGCCTGTCAAGGGAAAAGAAGGCGTTTGTACAGTCGCAGGGAATTACAGAACTCTGATAGACTATGTCAAGAATAATTTAGAGAAGTCACAGATGTGATTGCTCTGAAGACAAGTGTAGTGCTATGATCTCTGAAAAATCTACTTCTGAATAAAGGTGGCTGGAATTAAAAAAAAAATAAAATAGTGTCACTAAACATCATTCCATTGCAACCAGCACCTTCTACTGGCCAGCTCATGGCATGTCGTTTTCTGTGGTCACAGGTGCTCATCCTACCCTGCAGGTTCTTGGGTAGAATGTATACTAATGGTAAAAGGAATAAAGAGATGTATAGGACAGGAGGAAGCAGAATATTACTAGTCTTGAAAATCATCATGAAAACAAAGCCTGCATCTCAAATACTGGTCCAAAAGAACACTGTGACTGTATGAGTTTATGTACTATAGCTTTGATTTTCTAGCATATACCACCAACACATTAAACAGCCCAAATAGAAAGCGCAGTGGCCCTCTATAGAACCATTCTATACTGTACAGGTAATTCTTCCCTATATCTGACTGTCATAAAAATATATAATCTGAAAAAATATGCTTTGTTCGACACCCTAAAGTAAACTTTTGGAGATCATAAGAGGAAATCCGTTCCCGTTCCTCTACATCAGGAACCCATTTCCTCTTCCACTGAATTGCACCAAGACTCAAACTGAAATTATGCACAAGATTTCACCTGATTTTGCAAATAGTTGTGTCATCCCACTTTGCAATGTACTTGCTAGTAACAAGCAGGCAAATGATTTTTGTTTTGGGATGAGGAAAACACACCTAGGGAGTAAGAAAGTTCACTGGTCAATAAAATTAGCTGGGTACTGTTAACTTACCAGGTGCTACATATCTTTGGAAGGTGTCATTCACTAGAGGAAAATAAAGCAGCAGAGGAGCTCCCGGGGTGTCTGCACCATCGAACATGTAGCACTCTTTCAGGTTCTTCTCGTCATCCTTCAGCCCGATGCTGGGAAATGGAATTCCCTGCTCTGAGAAGTATCTGCAGGCCTGCTCCAGGGGCTAGTCATGGCCCAACAGCAGCAGCGTAAGGAACGGAAAAGATACCCAAGATCAGGCTGCTGCCAAAGCCCAGTAATTCATGACAAGTTGCACAAAATAGACTGGTAGCACTGGATGTCTGGCAACAACGTGAGCGCCTGCAGTCCCAGGGACTGTTCTTCTGCTGCCTGAGGAGCTATTTGAAAATAGGCTTACAGGAAAACACCCAAGATTAAGATGGTGAAGAGGGTTTAAATATGGACCAAAGCACATCTCTAAAATGGGAATATGATGCAGAAACAGAACAGAAGAATTCAGAGAATGTTATAAAGCATCATTAATTGAAGGAGAAATAAGTCATAAAAATTTAGATCTAAACAAAACTAAATTTGTGGCCCAAGACAGTAAGATTCACAATCAGGTTATAGCAGTTTGTATAGCAGTATAACTTGTGAGTTGACCTCAATAGACTTTAGCAGGGCTTTGAGACTAACTCTTCTGTAACTTTGAATTTTAGAACAAATATGAGATTTCAAGCTAACATATTTTAGGTCTCAAAATAAAGCACTAAAATCATTCATCAGAAAGCTCATTTGTGATGACTAACTTTGTTAAATTATCTGACAAAACACTGAAGTATCATCTCAGTTTGCTTGAATTAAATATTTCCAAAAGACTTCAGACTACAAAAAAAGGAAATGTAGTGCAAATTATTACATGTGCTCTTTTCCAGCTACAGTACAGACACATTTTTTTTTTCCATGTGGCATCATATTATAAAAAAAATCTTCCACTTGAGAAAATGACAGAACCTTAACCAGTTAACTCTGTGTTTTCTGTGGTGTCCTTCAGGGACAGGTTTACAATTACAAGTATATATTTGGAAGTCTAAATCTGTCTTTTTACGCGGTGAATACCACTTTCAAAATCTATATAAACATTTTAACTAAGTGACATTTCTGCAAACATAGTAAATGTGTTTGATATCTTGCTTCAAGCCTACTATATAAGGAGAAAAATTGTATTTACTAGAAGAGATAAAGATGAAGAAGTTCTTCACTCGCTAGGTTGTTTTTGGTCAGTTAGAAAATCACATATTAAAATAAAAAGAAAATTTTATAAGTTTAAGGAAAACGCAGATTAAATTCAGCATCTGAGTCACAATGTTTTTCCAGCTATATTTGTGCTATAAAATCTTACATATAATTGTAACAGAAATTGCAGCTCAACAATCATAACCTCACTGTGCCACTGTGTATTTCACTGGTGAAGCACTTAGGACTATTTCAAAAGTGGTTTGAGAAAAATAAAGATATTTTCCCCTCTGGGAATTTCCATTCCTACTCTAAGGTTTGGAAACTCCATGTTACTAAATACCATTAAGTTTCATGTTTTACAGACACCTGTCTGAAAGTTGTAGAAAACAAAGGAAAAGCCATTACTAAACAAAGACAGTTTTGAGACTTCTCACCAAGGTCTGTGATCCACCGGTGTAATTTAAATATATGATGACGTCCACTTTTCTCTCTGGTCTCATAAGCGGTGGGCAGCTGGTTTCAAAGAAGAAAGCTGCATCCACCAACTCCAGGTGCTCTGAGTTGCCTCTCAGGTCATTAGGAGAGGCGTCTAACAAAGTGTCTAAAGAGAAAAAAAATCAGAGCTATGAGATTCTGCTAAACTGCAGAAAGACATCTGTCAACGTAGAAAGCCAGCTTCCCTCCCACCCAGGATTTTCCCTTTGCTCTAGGATAGGATGTAGCAATCCTAAAGCTGCCTTCAGCCTCTCCACTCACGTTTTGTTGGTCTTTCCAAACCCATGAACTGCACCAAACCCATGACAGGTTTTCCCTATGTGCAGAGCCCCACCCCAGTGATTTCATCCCAGTGAGGATTTCCAGTACCAAATGACCCCAAAATTGAACAGTTTTGTTACTGGAAGTGAAAGATGTGAGGAGTTACTTCGTTCACCCTCCTCTCCTCTCAGCAAACACTAACAACTAACCACAAAACCCACTCAGTTCTCTTCAGAACGTACAAACGCCGCTTGTTACATCCCAGCCCCTGTGCCTGCCCCAGTGACCGCTGAGGCACGCAGGCAGGAGCGATGTCCACACCTTTCCATTTTGCAAAATGCTCGTGCTGGATGTACTCATTGTGCATCTGGAAGCCCCTCAGGAAGTTGTGGTACTTGGAGACGGCAGGGCGGTCCGTCAGGATATCCCGGAGAGCCGTGGAGAGGCCACTCGTAGGAGTGAACATGCAGGTAGCCATCTCGTATGGCTTCTCGGGCAGGTCTGGTTGTTCCTCTAGAGATACATGGCATAAATGACATGTGATTGAATTATAACAGCAGTTGAGAGGAGGCTGGGCACAAAGAGGAGCAAGGGCTAGCAACTCTTCTGTACCAACAGTAATCACGTGTTCACAGCTCTCAGCATTGCTTAGTTTTTCCCTAGGATCTGCAGTGAGTTCCGTTCAATCTCTGATAAAATATAAAATTATTTTTGTTTTCCAAACACTGGTTGGCCATGTCTGACTAAAGGAGCATTTTTCTCATAAAACAACAGGATTTTGGTACACATTAAATTCACTTTGCCAAGCAAACAAAACCAGGAAAAATAATTTTATTTAAATGTTTGAGGAGATTACTGCTTTTAGATTCCATGTAGGTTAAATATGAAATTCAAAGCTTATTTATAAAATGAAAAGAAAAATCTGAATGTTTTATTTTAAAATTAAATATATTTACTTTTAGAAAAAAATCGTTCAGCTCAGTTTGGGTTTGGCCAGCTGAATTTAACACAAACTTGCCAATTACTTATATTAACCTAGACATAAGGGTTTGGGTTTGTTTGGTTTTTTTACAAAAACATAATCTACAGTATCCTGACCCAAGTCTGTTTACTATGAAATCACTGGTTTTGCTTGAATTTTAACATGAAGATGCTCATGAGTATTTTCAAGGAATGGTCTTTCGGTTCAGAGCTGCCTCTCTCAGCTGGTGTAATAGAGCTCCACTCCATTAACTCCCTTTGACCTCTACTAAATCTTTCAGTTCAGTCAGATTTTGAGGGAGGGATGGATGCGCAGGGATGCTTGCAGAACAAGCAGAATTGGAAAAGGAATTCCTTAAGCTTCTCTCTGGCTAACAAATAGTTGACATAAGGCTTTGACAGAAGTTTTCTTTCCAAGCCTTTTAATACAATACTTTAGGGACCACCTTATGCACCCATCCCTATCCCCTTTCCCTCAAGATCTGTCTGATGGTGTCTTTCTTTCTACTAACAATGTCACAATTTCACTGAATAGGCAGTGCTTTGCTTATATCAAATCACTTTATTTTCCCAGCACCTCCCATACCCAGAGGCTAAGAGCACCAGGCTGGCAGAAAAACTCAAAACAGGAGAAATGTGAGCACACCTACCATATCAGAGGGGCACGGGGGAAGGAGGCTGTAAGTCAAAGGGTACTTGAGATTTACCTATTTCAGTCACTTTGTCTTGGGTCCACCTGTGCCAGAAGTCCTCTGAATTGTCAGCTGCATGCCAGGCATCCAAGAGGTTTTTGGAGAAGATACTACTCCACATTCCTAGGATGTGGGAAAGGTATAATAAGTAGTGCTGAGGTAAACACAAGGAAGTTCTTTTAAAAACTGCCTCTGCTTCCTTCCACAGCTCTTCTCTCTCTTTTTTGCATTTCTATCCAGTTTTTGCATAAGCCCAGACACCTGTTTCGGTGGTAGAGTTGAGTTAGAAGGCAAACATTTCAGAATAAATTTCAAATATATTTTTCTTCCAACATGTTTTACCTGGAACAACTTTTTTTTTTTTGAGGAATTTTACATTGTCATTTTTTCCTATTTTGATTTCCTTTTTCCTTTGCTAGAGATATATTTTCAGCCAGCTCCTTCCCTGATTCCCATCTTTCTTGCCCTATTTATTTCTTCTCAACATTTCCTTCAGCTTCCACAAAGTCTCATAGATTTCCAACTTTCAAAATGTTTTGCAAGCTACAGGAAATGGTGATGCTTCAAAAGCATGGAGGTACATAACAACTAATTTGTCATTTTAGTTTCATTTTAACTTAGCCCAAACGATAAAACCACCTCTGCTATCTGGGCAGCTGAGTGTGTCTCAGGAGACATGCTGAATTTCAGCTGGCTGAGATACCAAACCACTTCTGACATGACCGAGTACCTCTGCTGCCACATGCGGAGCAACAGGTTGCTGGGGACTAATTTCCAGCTCATTAGTGTTTGTATTAAATTCTTGTCACTCCCCCAGGCAGGTGAGTCACCTTGCATGAAGCAGATCCGAGACTCAGGGAGCTTCTTCATCAGGCGACCCATGAAGAACTCGCTGCCAAAATCCTCCGCGCGAATGAAGGCGCCGTACTTCAGGAAGCCCACCTCGTATGGCGTGAACTCCACCCACTCTGCCAAAACACGCACCAACAACATTAGCTCTGCTGCTAAATAAACGGTCAAGTGGCCAGACATGGAATAAACCCTTCGGGTGTCAGCCCTCACAGGTGAGCTGGCTTAGCATGTGGCCTGAGCAAACCCTGCTGACGGCCACCTCTGAATCCGCTGTCGCAGTGTCTACAGGTTTGTGAAAGAACACTGGCAGGGCTAAGGGAAAATTTAAATTCCTCTTCCTTTTTACCTAGCAAGTGGGAAGTTTTCTCGTGGAAGGGGGACTAGAACATGGATTGACTTCTATTGCTTTTATTGCCTTTAGCCAACCATGAAAAACATACATTAAGCAAAGTTAAAGCTCCTGTGAGTCACTTCCTTTAAGAATTCATAGTGTTTCTGAGACATTGTCACAGATCTATGTTGTGTTATTAGTCTGAAGTTAATGTCTGAATATGCACACTTACATGCCAGGAGGTCTAGCAAATTACTAAACTGTTGCTGTCTATGCTGTGGCTGCCCAGTTACTCCTCCTATCTCTGAACAGGACTTCTGGCTTGGAGTGAGAATCTAAACCAATTCATCATTATTTACCCCATGGTATACCTCCCAAGATAAAAATAAATATTCCAGAATTGAAACATTACCTCTAAAATCTTTGGTGGTAACTTTGTCCTTGACATTGAGGGCAAGGTAGATGGGCAGTGGGTTCTGACCCTGATTCACTGCCCAACGTTGATCAGAAAGTCTGTGGTGGCATTTCTAGATTTGGAAAAAAAACCAAAACAAACAGATAGCTGATAATCAGTTCCTTAAAGACATCAGCTTATAAAGTCTGAACAGAGGATGTAATTTTCCTGAATTTCCCCCTAAATTTACTTCCAGGTGCTTGAATAACAAATGGCAAGGAAATCATGGGCACAGGAATAATTGTTAGGATAACCAGCCATGTTCTACATTCAGTATACAACGACAGTCATGAGTTGCTTCACACGCTATCTAACTTTGCATTGCTAAGTGTAAGGGAAGAAATGGGGCAGATCTGGGTAATTCAGCTGTTATCACATACTTCATCTTTGAAACATATGAGTTCTTCAAGGCAGCATATTAATGACCCTTCCAGTCGAGATGGGGTTTTTCTAAAAACCATATTGAAAGTTAACATCCACAGAGGAAAAATCCTTGACCTGTCCAATACTAACAACTCATGTTATACATGAAATGGAGATTTTGAGTGTACTTCAGCCAAATTAAATTCTAGTAAATTTTGCTGTGTAACACTGGGTCCAGAAATATAATGTGAAATACTATATTAATAAGAGTATTTAATTTTATCTGTTTCACCTAGATAAAATATAAACCATGTTTATAGGATTTTACTACCTCTCAGTCCTGAGAGATCAAATCCAAAGTAGCTGAAAGGCACTTGCAGAATCACAGTTTCTGGAGCTAAGATGACTCAGGAGCTCTGGATCTATATACTTTCTCATCATTAAATCGCCAAGTGCAGTAACTACATATGGGGTACCTCTGCAGTACATTCAAGGTGTGACTACAGCTTGTATAAATACTGCAGCAGTGGAGACTAAAAGCATGGCTATAAAAAACACCAAAGACTCTCAAAAATGTATTGGACAGCTACATTGTTAATTAGCATGCTGGTTACTTTAGAACTAGTCTGAGCATTTCTATGTTAGATCCAATCACACTTTAGGCTCCAGTGTAGACATACACTATGTCTCCAAGTTATTAATGCAAATACGTGGTGTTCTGCCTACATACCAAGTACATTGTTATTGGCCAGGTGCCTCTTCCTCAGGTTTTAATTTCGTAATTGTCATAAAGATCAAATCCCCAACTTTATGAGAAGAAAGATGTATAGACATTACCCCGTCATTTAACATGGATTCAATCATGAGCCCCCACAGATCAATAAAAGATGTCTTATGTCCTGCTTGGGTCCTTTGGCTCAGCTCTCTGTAATAATTCCTCAGACTTCTCAAGCAAAAAGCCCCCATCTTGCACTTGGCTGCTTGCTTCCGAGCTTCGATAATTATTTCTCCAAGATCCTTGCGTGACCAGTCAGCATCTTCATACAGTTTTGTCATGGTCCTGCAGGCAGAAAACATGATAGAAAGCGGAAAGAAATGAAGAAGATGTTTTTGAAACTCAGAGGATATACTTTGCAGAGTTTTGGGCACTTACTGTTTTATCTTTAGGTTACTCTCCTCTTTGAGGTTACTTTGAGCAGAAATGTAAATCTAAAGGCAATCAGTTAAAAATCACTTGATCTGGATCCAACACAAGCAGCTACACCAGCTGCCTATGCTGTTTCTGTCCAACAGTAAATAACCAAAAAGGACAATTTTGCATAGGATTAAGGATGTTTGCACTTCCAAAAAGGTCTCCTCTTCTGGTTAGGGATAAGTTACTTCAGTGACACCAAATGTATGATGCACAGTTCGCCTTTCATGGGTGACCCTGGCATTCATAGAGCAAAGATGGAAGCAGTAACTCAATAGACCCCTTCTACCCTCACCGACAAAGCACGGGTTTTGCTTAACACAACAAGATCCAAACAACAGTATCAAAGTGACTTCTCACCATGTTGTGCCAGACGAGCCGCTGATGTATGAAACGCAATCCAGAACACGCAGCTTTTGAAGACCCAAAATGCTGCCGTACATGGCAGTGAGTGCTCTTATCCCACATCCTGCTGTTGTCACAGCCACTACGGGCACCTGTTCAACACAAAAATAAAGGGCAGAAGCATAGGTGGAAAAGCACCATTAAGGCAAGTTGTGTCAAAAGAAGACAGACATGCAAAAGCAACATCCAGACAATAGTAAAACACGTAGATTAAAGATAAAGCAACATTGCTCTGTGAGTTATAAATGATACAAGTTCCTGGATATCCCTGTGGGGTATACTAAAAGATTTTGGCACTTCAGGAAGGATTTTTAAGAAACACTGACCAAACTCCGTGAAGTTCCTCCAAATGATTCACTTGAAAGCCAAGTGGAAATAGAGACTTTGCTCATCCAGATAGAGCTCTCCAGCTGAGATCAGCCTGGCTGAAAACAGCACCCTGGAGGAGGAGCTGCTGACAGAGGCCCTCGCTCCTCCTCTGGATGGAGGCAAGAGATCACTCCTCATCTCCAGGTTTGAGGGAAAGGAGAGAGAAAAATCCCCCAGCAGTGCCGTTCCTGGTTACCTCATGTTCTTGCAGATCTTCCTCCAGATGAAGAACATCCTTCAGCGCGGCAGCAACCACCTTCCTCCGTTTTTGCAGGAAATCCTGTTCTTCAGTGCATAGGTCGAACCCCAGGCGGGCGTCTAGGTTTCTTGGCCTGAAAAACAGACCCTGAGTCCTGAGACCAGGGCATAAATATTATTATATTATTATTCGCTGTGGCCAACTCCAGCTATGCATGTGCATGTTTACAGACCAGTTTGTGGACAGTATAATGTAATAAATGACGAAGAGCAGCACCACAGACAGGCCTCTGCTAATTGCTGTAGCTGCTAACAAGAATGTAAATGGGGAGGCAGAGCAGAACATGACATACTGTCCTGATATGTTAACAAGGTTCCTACAACACACTTCTGGTTTTATTTGCTCATGTAATTCGGTTTTCAGTGGTGCCTGCCATATGTGCCTGTAACTAGATAACCACTGTCAACAGGCACTGCAGTTGATTAGGGAAACAGCTACCATGCCTTGGTGTTATTTTGTTTGTGTAATACAGAAATATTTCTTTGTGGAGCTGCTCTCTCCACCTGTGGGCATAATAGCGCACACAAATTGAGATCTGCTTACTGAGCTGCACTAACAGCTTGGAAACTTGGAGGAAAGGGGACCCATGATTTAATTCTCCATCACTGAAAAAGGAGAACCTGGCAAAAAAAAAGCCTGCGACCCAAAGATGAACACACCTCCGCTTATAACTGAGCCTGAATGGACCCCCTGCTGATTTCAAATGAGCTTTACGTAGGTGCAAATGTCTCCCAGTTACAGCATCAGGTCTTGCTGGAGACTCACTTACCATTCATTTGCCTTTGTGTACAAGTCAATTGTCCTGTCCTGAAAATCGCAATACAAACAGTGTAAGCATGCTCAGGTCATTAATCCTGCGCCTTCCTCCCCCACTCCATCTATGGGCTGAGTTTCACTATTTTTGCAGTCCGCAACGCAGCTGCAGAATCTGGCCAGCAATTGTCTGCGTTGTCAGAGATGTAACGAGCTCCCATACGGTCTGGGCTGAATAGAAGTGGGCCATTCACCCAAGCCAGGTGGGCTTAGGGCCCCTCAGCTTTTCATAGCTGAACACCTAGTTCAACCTTCATTTTCTGGGAAGGTCATCGAAAGCTGGGCATCTGAACCACAGGCATATGGATGTTCTCTGTTTTATCTTCTGCTTCAGGCTTTCCCATTGCAAATATAAGTCTTAATTGTCATATCCATTACTGTTAGCTCACAAACTATGTTGATGAACATATTAGATATGCCCTGAGGAAATTAGTTTAAACTCAGAACAGGGTTGAACGGCGTGCCTGGAACCACAGGCAGAACAAAAGAAAAAAAATAAATATTGCATAGTTGCAGAGTGACTGCAATTCACACCTTACACTGTAGCATGCATCGTGTCTGACAGGAACTGAATCACTGAACTGTAAGACTCTCATCACCCACCAAACCCAGTGTGTCTTGGGCCGTTTTTTATTCAGAAAGAATTGTTCTCACCTCTGCTATTGTTATTTTCTCTTGTATAGGAAGCATGTTCAGAGCTAGAGTCACGGACTCGTTCATATCCCTTTCATTTTGACTTGATATAGACTGGAAAAAAGGGTAAAAAAAATTAATGACAGTTAGCTATTATACAAAAAGGGGGAAACAGGAGGCAAAAGTAGTCTCCCCTGCATCACTTACACACATGCACTTACCAATTCCCTGCATACACAGACATGCGCACCCACTCAGCTCTGAGAGGTCCCCAAGGAAATACACAGCAAAGAGCCAGCTGTGCATTAGTGGCAATCACATACCCTGCTGAGCCGCCTCCGCCGTGGTAGAGCCACGGTGAGAGCTGACTGATTATACTTGATGTAGTGGAACCTGGCCGGGGAGGTCGGGCAGAGGCAGGAGCTCAGCGTGTGGGTCCGGGTTCCTTCGTACGATCCATCCACAGTTAACACAAACTTCCTCTCTGAACCAAAGGAGTTTCAAACTTAAGTTCTTCAAAAAATGTGGTTTGTTTCTTTGCACAGTAATGTAATATATGTTTTTCATAAGTAATGACTTCATTTGATAGCCATATTATAGGATAAACAGACGCAGTTATCTGAGCCTTTGGGTTTCAGATTTAGAGCTCTTGTACAGAACATGCCATATAGTAACTGTTGCTATAGCACCGCTGCACTTCCATGTATACTGTGATTAACTGAGACTACCGCTCTGTTAATTAGATAATGATTCACAGCTGATAACAGGTTTTGGCCAAAAAAAATGCTCTTTCCTGAAAGTCTGAAATTTTCAAAGTGCCTCAGCAATAAGACAGTATGTGGTACTAAAATATTATTCAGGTATAATAAGGTATTTTGAAAATTTCAGACTTTTGGGAGAAAGACTTTTTGCAGCAGCAGCAGAGCACAGCTCTCTTTGGAACCAGTAAAATCTCAGTCCCTCTATCATGTTT
This sequence comes from Anhinga rufa, assembly GCA_013400875.1. NCBI lineage: Eukaryota > Metazoa > Chordata > Aves > Suliformes > Anhingidae > Anhinga > Anhinga rufa. The sequence continues at coordinate 86,603 of VZTV01014860.1, forward strand.
CCCTCTACTTCAACCTGTAATATTTCTTTTGAAGTAATTTCTAACACTTAAAAAAATAATGTCTGGTGTTTTTTGGCCTTCATGTAATAAGCCCCGGATATGTCTCTTCAAGTAATTGAAAAATGGTCTTTATATAGAATGGTATCAACCGGGGTTGAAGGTGAAATACACTCTGTAAATCCAAACACTCAAAGGATATAGTCAGCTTTCAGAAGAATTATCCTACTCAAGCATTTTCAGCCCCATCTAGCAAACTTCTTCACTGTGGCAATTGAGTTCAACTGGATCAT